>LPNX011097921.1:232767-249373 GCA_001517045.1 Pseudotsuga menziesii
TTTATATATGGTGCTTTCACCCTTGTATATTTTCTAAATATTCTGTTATTTTGCAGTGGATTGCTAAAAATGATTCCAAATTATTAGTGCTTTCCACATAAAGTTGTGTTGATTCCAAGCTTAATTATAGAGCATGTTTTGTGACCCCATGCAATATTGATCATGGATGGCCTATTTTCTAAGTGCATTGCTGCTTGGGAAAACTTAGAATTTTTTTTGGAAATTTTAGCTTGCTACAGTTTGGGAATGTGTTCCTATTACTGAGGCACTACTTCAAAAATGGTTTGCTCATTGCATGGGAACATATCCAATAAACGTTTCAGAAAGAACTGGACAATTTTTCTAAAGCAATGGTTCAATTTCTAGTCTTCAATCAGCCTTTCAGGGTGAATTCCTCTTAGTTTGAAATGATGCTTCTCAGAAATTCATAGCCATAAACACTTTTCAGCAAATCAAGATGTCAATAAGGTGCCACTAGACTCTAGAATACACTTGTTAAACATAAATAAATTTCAGTATTTTCTTTTCAGGTAGGTGCTTATTTAGTTTGACTAGAGGCTGCTGGAGCTTTTGTTGAATCCTTTTTGACAATTATCTATTCTTTGTGCCGCATTGTTCATTGTCTAATAGGTTTCTATAATTCATTCTTGTTGATGCAAGACATGCTCAAATCCTATTTGATGTGCCTTACTTTTTTGGTAATGCTTCTGATTAGCGTTGGGACAAGCATGCCCTTCTACTTGAGACAAATATTACCATGAAATGGGTGCAGTTAGCCAGTAGAATCCACTCCAAATTTTCCAAGGAATTGCACTTGCTCTCATCCTTATGAAAGATTGCTTCCACAGGTTACATGGCCCATGAGAGGTGAATGTTTGAAACATGTCTTTCAGGATTTCAATCTTGTTGGGTTATAGAACACACACCCCCCATCAAACATAATTGATAAACCTAATAAAGAACAAACATATGTCCTTCTATTATTGGAGTATCTGGAGGGATTAAGGATGCTAATGTAAGCAAACTGCTTAAAGCTTTGTGCATAGGCAGTCTGTGTAGACTTCAGAATATATAGCAATTAAACAATTAGGCTCCTTGTTTTGGCAGGCTAGATAGAATCTCCCTAGGCATTCAAAGTTGTTGTGTTGTCAGTATTTGTAACGGAGTGAGGCAAAGAATGAAAACAACACGAGAGACATATATAATTGATTGAGGGCGGCGGGTGATGTTAATCTAACGGCCTACACAGTGACTGAAATTAAATAAGCTAACGGCCTACACAGCGGATTAAGTGCTTGCGGGGGGTGTGTTAGGGGAGACCAAGGTGATAGAATTTAAATAATCTAATGGCCTAGATGGTGGATTAAGGGCTCAGTTTATAGCCATATTCTTGATTTAAATTGTTTGGGTGCTTTTCTATTTCTAGGGATTCCCTAATAAGGTGGGAGGAACAATGATAGCTTGATGTAAAGATTTTAGTTTGATCAAAGCAGATGTGGTGTTCCTTAACAAGTGTTTGTTGAGTTATTTATTATTTGTGGTCATCATGATTATGTGAAAGATTCGAAGGAAAGGAATCTAATATGGACTTGCAATGAGATCTTAACAGTACTCAATTGTTGCTTGGGGTTTGGTTGCTAGCCTTGTTTGTAAGTTCTGTAGTTTTACGAAGGTAAAACATGGATACCATGGTCTTTGATTGTGTAATTTACATAAATATATAAATATGATTACATACTACTACTAATAATAATAATTGAAGGGACACAACCCTTTACCTCTGACCAAACAAAGATATTTATGCTGTCATGAGTGGTCTTGTAAAACAACACATACATTATTACAGAAATATATTTTATATCTTGTATCACAAAGGTTATGTTGCAAATTTGAAGAACAAAACAGAAAAATCAAGGACATGCCAGGAATTCCTGATTCAAATAACATAGCAGACATTACAGTTTAAATAGAGAGTGAAGAGACAAATCCATGTATAAATCTAGAAGCCTTTAGAAAAATTTGTTGATCACCATTGATTAATTATTATGCCCTTAGGAAAGCATGGAAAAAGATAATATCCCAACATCGGTAGATCCATCGTTGCCAAAGCCCTTGCACTGTAGACTTCATGTTGCGGAAAGCATTGTGCAGTTTAAGAGCCGAAAAGGCATGGACGTGGACATGACAATTAAATTATGCCACCAGAAAAATCCATGCGAACAAAACACAACCATCACATACCTATTCACCATTTCTATGAGTACAATCATGACCCAGAGTTTGCATCTCCACCATGGGCTGAACAGTCATGTCTGAGCTTAAATTGTGCCATCATGAAGCAACAAAACTAGAAAATTCTGAGCACAGATGAAGACGATAATACTTACCTTTTCCACTGTTTAAAGCTGATGAAAAATCAATAAAATCTGTTAATTTAGGACTATATTTAAATTGGGTTGAATTAGAAGGGAGATTGACTATGCAAATGTTCCATAAATCCGTGTTTAGGAACCGATGATAAAAGACCATTACAAACTAAGACGCTTATTACGGGTGGAACCAAATAAAGTAGGAGAGGAGTGTATATATATATCAAAGGTGGCCTTAACCCTTTTAAGTATGAAAAGTATAGTAAGGTGCACTTTAAATTAAAAGTGTGGAGAATTAAATGAAGAGGTCTATATTTTCAATTTTTGTGAACTTTCACACTTTGTGCACCTACCTAAGATAGTAGAAGAAGTCTAATTGAAACCATGCCACTAGAAATAACAGGTGAAGGTGGTAAATATAATAGGTGAAGTTGTGCATAACTTGGCTTTACTGAAACTGACAAATATATTCAGATGTGCTACCATGAGATGATAGTACCTAGAAGGTCCTACACATGATGGTTTGAGGAACACAATAGGGGATTGGCGATAAATTGGTGTCTTTGTTTTATTTTTTTTAAACCTTTAGAAATAGGGCAATATTGGGAAAATATTCTTGCTCAAGAAGTTGAGCATGTAAAACGTGAAATAGGAAACTATCAACAGTACAATCCGGAAGTACAATATAGTGAAAGATGAAGAAATTTATTGCCCAAAGAATCATTGTCAAAGCCTACTTTCACAAATCAAGAAAGATAGAACAAGAAGACAAAATAGAAAAAGCTAGAACTCGTCAATAAAGAAACATTGATCGGCAACAAAATGGGTAAGGGACAACCCCTCCACTATGCAACAGTTCTGTTCAAGATCGTACCTTTTAGTCTCTTCAACCATGATAGTCTCAAGAACAAAGTAAAAGCATTACAGGCAAGAACAAGATGTAGACTTTTCCAGGCTATGCTTTGAGGACAAAGCAAACTTGAAGGGTTGAAAGGGGAGGCAATGTAACATACATAAATTTATAAAGAACAATACATGATAACTTAAATGATAATCCAATAACCTGAGGGACAACCCTTCGCTGTCATGGACACAGTGATTTATACCATCTTGAGTGCTCTTGTAAAACAACACATACATAACCACGCATATATTTTATATCGTATGTGGATTTCTTCCCTTTATCCTATTTATTTTGAATATTTAGTTGATGAACCAGTTTGGTTCATTACAGGTTGTCAGTGCTCAACCTGTATTATGCTATTGTTTATTAATATGTATTTTTTATTTCTTTATGGTTTACAAGTAGCAGATTGTGACATACAAATGAAACAGTGGGACCAAAGGATCTACTGTCTTATAAGCAATTTTCTTCCATTAATGCATGGGTCTATTTTACTTTTAAAACTTTGAAAGCTAATTTTATAAATTAGTTAATCCATATATTAAGTCTGTAATGTAAAAATTACAAGCAGTCCATGATGTAGGTAACTCCTGAGGGAGATTGGTCTACAGTTAAAAAATAATATGAACTGTTATATGATTTGTCTCTACACCTCTGGGTATTTAGTAATTTACTAATATACAGAAATTGAAAATTAAAGCTTTCAACCTATGGTTAGACACTGACCTCATAAGGTCTGTTCTATGATGGCATGCATATCTAGGATTTAAAAAATAGCACGACCTAGAAGAGCATAAGCTTAATCCTTTTACATAGAGTCATAATCCAGATTGATTCAGAGTGGAGGAGATGGCTCTCCCTATGAAGCCCTAGCAGCTTCTTTTGCTTGTTCTTCCTCTTTTTTTCACTCACACTCTTCCTCTTCTCCTACTGCTGTGGTGTCCCCAGCTTCCCCTGCCTCCTCACTACCTGCCTTAGATCCCCAAATGACATTAATAAGGCTCTCATACTTATGATGCAGCCGGTCTACCTTTGGAGGATTTCATTGTGCCGAGCTTCTCTCTCTTCCATTGTAGATGTGATAAGTGCTTTGATATGTCAATATTTGTCTACAATTTTCAGGTATTTTGCGTCCCTGTTTCTTGAATATCCTCAATTCTGTTAGTGGAGGTCTCACTTCATTTTGTTTGAACCTTATTCTCTAGGTCATCGACCTCTTTATTGATCACTTCAGAGAACCTATGGTGATAAATCTCTGCAGAAGCCAGCTGGAGGCGCCTTTTTCCTTGGCATGTGATGGCCCTGCCCCCTATGTTGTCAATTCCTTCTATTTGCACGGTCTGCCCCTGTGCACACTCTGTTCTTGACATTAGTGTGAAATTCCATTATTTATTTGCTAAGGGAATTAGATTTTAGAGGCCCTCTTGCAGTTCTAAAGTTGCTTATTGGAGACACAAGATGAGGAGGATTGCTAGAACTTTGCTTTTGGAATGCAAATGTGATAATCTATTACAATGGCTAGCGATTCAATAATTTTGGGTTGTAGCATTCAAGTAGGCAGAGATGCCATTCAGTTAATACTTTGTATGTCCCAGTATTTGAATTTGTTGCTTACTTGTTGAGGGAATTAGATATTAGAGGTTCTCTTGCAGTTCTAAAGTTGCTTATTGGAGAGACATTGTTGAATAATTATTTTGCTATAGATATTGCCCTTGTTTTTAATGTCGATTCAAGGTAGTCACTATGTTGATTTTGTGTTTTGATTCATGGAGCTCATATTGCTTATATGAACTAATCATGTCTTGCAACATACAAGTTTATGGACATACATTCAAGAGCGTTCACTAATTGTGATACTTTCTTTTCCTTTAATGAAGGGGGTATTTTACTTCTTGAGGTGGATAGGATGTTGAGGGCCAGAGGCTACTTTGTTTGGGTAGCGCAACCAGTTTACAAACATGAGGAGAAGCTACAATAAACTTGGAAAGGTACTGTAAGTGGAGAAGAAGAAGATTGATTTTTTTTTTAAATTTAGATTTGGCAGAATATTTGATGCTTACTATGGATTTGCATTTGGCACAAAAGATAGGTTTTAATTCAAAAGTTTCTTGAGGATGTATCTCTTTGCCTTTTTGTTTGGTTGGATAACTGAGCTTTTATGATATGAAATTTGCCTTGGATACCAGTAATGTGTGGAGTCTTAAGATACACTATCTAATTAATAGTCATGTGGGTAATCTTCCAACATCTCAGTTGAAATTTTTTCTTCCATCCCACTTCTTTGTCTTTTCATGAGAGATGTGGGGAACAGGAAATCGACATTTTGAGTTTCAAACAAATATCCTTCAAAGTTATGCATCAGTCTTCTGTAGAAATAAGAAACACAGTTAGAGAATTCAAATCAGACTTTATTAACTACTAAAATCTATATCCATGGTATGCTTCTGCTGGAATAAACATCTGTTAGTTTATATGCATTCTTCTGTAATGAGTTATTCACATTACACATTTGTCAAAAATTAAAACCATTTGACTGTTAGAAAGATGAATACTTGATTTTGGTTAGGTGATGCTGCATAAGATGCATGAGGATAAGTGCACGAATATAAGCACATCAAGATTAGCTATATATTTTTAGCTTGAAGGTAGTATAGCATCTCTTAAAGACAATATCAATTATGTGTAATGATAGGCTATAGCCTGTAGGTATAATTTAGACAAGGACAAGATGTTAAGGATAATAATAATTATCTATACATACTGATGTAGTTAGATTAAGTGTCCTATTTAATGGGGTTGAGATGTAATCTTTTGGATCAGAACAGAGATGTAAGGAAGCATTGAAGGCTGTAGTAGTAAAAGAAGAGAACAGAGTGTGTTGGTAGTTACTGGTAAAAGGGGTTTTTTATAATCATTTTAAAAAATATGGATACAGAATGTTTTAATTCTAGATAGGATTAGATTCAAGAGTGACAATTTATGGATATATATTTTTGCAAACATGAAGCAAACACAGGTTAACATTCTGAATGTCAGCGACAGAGGAGATACCTTACAAATTGGATGGGCTGTATTGCCAGCTGACTTTAGTAATTATATCACAAACAGTACTGCTGAGGTTAAATAACTGAAATCTTTGCTTTTCCAATTAAATGTTTGAGGAATGAGGATGACTGAACAGTACTCTATGATTATTCATGTATATCAAAAAGTATAGTTATATGAATTAATTAAATATGTTGTTCTTTATCTTTTTTTTGCCAACCGTTTTCCATTTGTTCAACTGTTATCGATTTTCATCTCTGCAGAGAATCATCTCCCTTTTAAGTGGGCATCAAGTTCACCTTCGTGATGCATTCGGAACTTACCATCTGTTAAGCTGGAAGATTTTTCCGCCTTCAAAAAGGTATAGTAGTTCTGTTTGTAAATAATCCAAAATATATTGTGGCTAGTTGTTTGCTATGGTTTTACTTGAGTTGTAACTGAGTTTCATGCTTAACCATCAGATAGATCAAGATATGTGGACACAAACATGTAGTTTCAATCTATAAAATTTGCATAAACAAGGCAATTTATAGATGATCTATGCATATCTGAAATCAAGATCTGATTGAAAGTAAAATTTAAATGAAAACATTCAACTTGCAAATAAGAGACAAATTGATAAAACACAACTGGCATTATTCAGTTACCTCCATATATAATTGATGTTTTTCAGGAATGGTGACTAGAAATTAAATATTTGTTGCTGGTAATTTGTATACGAGGTTGGTAGTTGATGCTACAAAAGAAAAAAACATTCTAGTTTGGTGACCCCAAGTGACTATCTTAATAAAGCCAAATGGGAATTTTGTAGAGATAAAAGTGAACAGTTTTGGGAGTGGATCCAATCAAAGATATAAGTTTGGAACAATTGTTAAAAAATTTAATCTAGAAATAGTGTGCACACAACTTTTATAAATAAGAGAAAAAAATCATAAATATCATACAGCGAATGAAGGAATCATCTTGAGGCTCTTAGTCCAAATCGTGTGTTGCAGTCTGTGTCTGTAAATCTGCACACATGGATAACAGAAATGGAGGTATGGCACACAGTATACAATGAGAATGCCTCAACTTGCAATGATAGCTCAATTCAATATGAGGGTTGCTTTATACACAGAGACCCAAGTAGCAGATGGTTGGGGATCATGACCATTCATCTAATGATCCAAGTTACTTATTAACTAGGACTATCTAATGACGACTTCATAACCCCTTCATAAACTCACCACCCACTTCATAAAGTTTATCACATAATAATAATGAGACTTTCAAGGTTCACATGTTTAAGTCAATGAAAGAAAATAGACCACAAGCTAGATATGATTGAGTGTTCTTGCTTAAGTGTTGGGCATCATAATCTTCCATTGGTGATGTCTTCATCTTTGTCACTGATGCTGATTTTCAAACCATAATTCCACTGGAGCTCATTAACAAATTATTTTGCATCTCATAATTAGAACTGATTCTCTTCCTTCGAAGTCTCATGCATTCAACATTAATCAATCCTTGATTGTTTTCCTTGAATGGTTGTTACTAGACTTCAACCTATTGGAAAGAAACACTTCTTTATTGGGGGTCACCGACCTCACATTTGTACTCATTTTTTTGTAATGCTCAATGTCTGAAAAATCACTGTAGCATTACCAATGTTCTGCAAGCCATCTTTGTGGTCACCACAACTTAAGTGTTTCACACAAATGTTTGGGTTATTATTACAAGTACGTTTTGCTCAAGACATTCCCGGATCCTTATTTATCTTAATCTTAACCAACAGATGATTGGAACACAATTTCACTATAATCCTTTTTTCTTTGTCATTTGGAAATAATGAATTTGAATTATATTGACACATTACTTGATTGCCTTTTACTGCTCAGTTTTTACATGCTCACATTGACTTCTGAAATATCATTGCCATTGTAAATATTATCTTGGAAACTATTTTCCATGTCTATTTGCCATGTTTTGCTGCATATTGTAGAATTTCATATGGGTTTGAAAGTTCTCTCAGTTCTCAGCCCTCCCAGTTTCAATGTCAAAATTTTTAGTGTTTAATGCCCATCCCAGTTTTCATATAGGCTGGAAATTGCACAATATTTTTAGACAAATAAAACACTACTTAAACTCCATTTGATTAAGCATTACTCTATGTCGTTGCAGTTAGAAAGAATAAATAAGTACAAAGGTGCAATTGACAACAATCAAGGGTTACAATCTTGATCATACTCACTTTTCTTATCATTGCCACAGGTAAATCATAATTCGTTTTTAGTGTATTATGAAATTCTTTTTTGGTTGCATCAGTATTTTAATGTAGTGTTTTCTGTGGTTTTATTTCTTACCATTACTCAGAACACTAAACATATTTGACTAATATGATAATTGATATCTGAACAGTTCAACAAAATGAACAATCTTCTCACAAGTTATTTCACCAATTATGTGGATCTCAAACGTGCAGCCTTGAAGGAGGACCTTAAGGCTGGTTTAGGGTTTAGGAGGAATTTTTAATAGTCAATGGTTTGTAAGGAGTTTTATCAGATGGCATTTCTTGTGAATTTTTGCATGATATGTTTGTGAGGAAGTCAGATTGTCTCTGAATTTGAGTTCCTTCAAATCATTTATGGGGTTGGCTTTTGAATCCTTCTTTGAATATTGAATTTGACACAAGGTATCTACTTGGTTTAATTTCAATGTACTATCAGTTGTTTCCTTTTGACAAGTAAAAATACGAATTCCTTGTTGCTTTTGATAAGGTAGAATTGATAAGTCTTAATATTTTCTCAAGACCTATTATTTGTGGCTATTATAGATTCTCAGATAACCCAAAGCTACCATTTTCAGCCATCGGAACATCTCTCAGCATATTTGTAATTGTCCTTCTTGTGGGACATATTTTGTTTGCAGCTGTAAATCATATTAAAAAGGTTGAAAAGGATTGTAGGGAAATGGAAGAACTTAAGGGACGTGCTAAAGCTGTTGATGTTGCAAAGTCACAAGTACTCTGTTTTTTCAATGAATAGTTAAGTTTGCAAATCTTGTCAAGAAATCATATTGTATTGTATTATCCTCATTTCATTGTTCATTTTCCTGTTTTGTGGTTATTTGTTTTTAGTTTTATGGGTGTGTTCTTTATTTTATTCATTTGGTAAGAAAGGTCCTAACTTCAGAGGAGAGCTCAAGATTGCCTTGAATTTTTATTATTTGTCTGACATGTCAACTCATTTACTGTCGTATTGATCATGCTATAGATGGTTTAGACAAGTCACTAAAAGAAAACTAATTTGCTATTAGCGCTAGGTTTTGTGTCTAGTGATAGTTTCATAGATTCTATCCAGACTCTAATTATACTCAGTGTTGCACTACTTTGTTCATAGTTTAAAATATTTAACCCTTGATGTAGTTATACATGCACCAACACCTAACCTGTGCAACACAGGGTATAGTGCTGCTTTCATTTCATATCTGACAAAGATGTAGTCAAGAATTAACCCAATTCAGGATTCTATTTGTTAATCGATTCATGTTAGATCAAAATTAATTTTCTTGGTACTTTAAGTAAATAAGTAAATGTGATAAACCTTGCAGTCACTGATTAATATAAATTAATTAATTACAAAGGAAAAGGTAATTTAAATTTGTTTTCAGTAATATTGACTCATTCCTTACAGTTTGGCCAACACCCTTCTCCTATACTAAGGGAGCATGAGCTAAAGGTGATATGTAGCTTATTTTAACATTAAAAGTTAAATTGAAAAAAATCAAATTATAAGAAAATTCTATGTCAAAATAAATCATAGATCCATCTAACTCCATGTTAAGCAATGATGATACAGGGTTAAGATAGATATATGGAGATTTAATTAAGTTCAAATTATCTACTTGAATTTTACAGTAGCACCCTGACTACATCCTCAAGGAACTCTAGGATCAGTGTGACCCCCAAGATTTGAACTCTTTGCCTATCTGTGGATTTTTTATTATCAGATAGCAAAGATTGGGGGCTCAGACATACATACCTATATGCTTATTATGCACCCATTTTTTCACTAAGGCATAGGAGGTCTGCTTCAACACGTACTCACTAAGGCATAGGAGGTATGCACCCATTTTTTCACTAAGGCGTTGGATTTGAGACTTTCTTAAATCATTCATAAGTTTCCATAGTTTTCATGTCATTCATTAACCACATGACATATAGGGGTGAACTCCTTCATAGATTACACTATGTATATAGGTTTCTACATGTGCAGTCAAGCATAATTGTTTTGTGGATTCATTGATTATATTTCCTATTGAAATCCATTTCTTGGTTTAGAGCTGAGTTTTACTTTTCTTAGGTACTAAATAGTTGCATATTTAGCCATTCAAGTTTAATTTTAACCAATTCTTAAATTGAATTTGTTAGATTAGATTTTTCTATTTTGCACATGATCTTGGTTATTGTTGTTAGCTGTTGAACAAGATAAATAATTTGCTTCATTGTTTTTCTAATTTACAATTCATTGTTTTTCTATTTTACAAGTGATATTTTTTTATTGGATTTTGTAGGAGTGAGATTAACTTATAAGTGGGCCATTGAGTATGAAGAGCCCACTACTGAGGATTTGTCACTCAGTATGAAGACCCTGATGTTGAGGCTTTCAAGCTGTTAAGTGTGGTTTTGAAGTTGCTGATGTGGGATCTAAGTATGGTTTTGAAGCTGTTGATGTGAGATCTAAGTATGGTTTTGCAACCAAGTGCAAGTATGATGGTTTAGCCATTGTAATATTTTGAAAAGTGATGATTTTCCTGTAAAGTTATATGGAAATTAATGTGTTTTTGAGAAAACTCATATTTATTGTAATACTTTTGACATTTCATATAATATAATTTGTGGTTTAAAACTTATATATATCGTTGTACTTTATATTATGTACCAATGTTGTAATTATTAACTAATTAATGTGACATTGCATAATTTACATGTGTATTAGATATTATTTACAAGTGTTGTAATTAATTATAATGTGACATTGCATAATTCGCATGTGTATTAGATGAGAATAAATGTATGATTTTTTTTATAATTTAAACGTAATATCAAATTGAAAATTTATATTGATTAATAATGGACAATATTAAAACTACTAAAATATAATGACCATACATAAAGCGACTAAAAATGACTAAATTAGTGACCAGTAAATGAGATTAATGACCAAAATTCACAAATAAAATGACCAATAATTGAGAGATATGCGGCCAAACAATGAGATATAAATGACCATAAAAATGACCAAAATTCGCATATCAATGACCAAAAATCAGTTTTGGTGGCTAATTTATGGTCTTTTATTACGTGACCAAATTTGGTCATATTCTAGCTTGCCATGTGGTCATTAATTTGGTCACAAATGTGGTCATATATTTGGTCATTGATTCAAATATATGACCAAATTAATGACCAAATATATGACCAAATTAATGACCAACCAACAAGCTATAAATGACCAAAATAAAAATGACCAATTTTGGTCATGTAATAAAAGACTGCAAATTAGCCACCAGCAATCGCCAAACCAAAAGTGGTCATTGATATGTGGATTTTGGTCATTTTTTTGGTCACTAATATCTCATTTTCCACTAGTGTACTGGAAGAGAAGAACAAGACGAAGATTTGGTCAAAGAGACTACTTCAGTCTTAACACTCTCTGATGAAAGAGTGGGATTGGGTGGAGATGATGTCGACTCGACCACTTTAACTTCACTCTCCAAAGGGAGAGTGGGATCAACCATAGATAAATCTGAATCAACCACTTCGTCAACCAGTGGGGGATCGAGGGATAACTTACTATCACTTGTTGGAGTCACCTATTGATGATCAGTAATATTTTCCAACCAATGCGAAGCTTCATCCATGCTTGGACAAAGAAAAGTATGATGCATAGCCTTGCATATCAAACAAGGATACAGGACTTTACCCTTACGACCTTTTACCAATGCATCACTGGTTGACGAAGTATCATCAACATGATGATCAGAGGTTGATGACACAAATGGTTTGGATCTTTTAGACCACTCTTCTTGTACACGGGAGATACCGGGACACTCCTTAAGAAGGTGGCCCCCCTTGCAAAGCTTACAAGGGAACTTGGGTTTTCCAAGTGTTCTCTTAGAACAAGCACCATCAAGAGCAGATGGTTGCTTCTTTTTCTCTTTCTTATCCTTCTTCTTTTTACCCTTCCTTTTCTTCTTCTTCTTACCCACCTGACTACTAACCATAGAACTTTGGTCAGGTAAAGAAGGAGAAAGGGATGAAGCCATAACCGGCGAAGAAGGAGCAGAATTAGGTTGAGGTCGACCCTCTCCTAGAGGAGAGGTGACATTTGAGACATTAGGTGCAATAGGAATTACCGGATTAAACAGCCATACTGGTAATCCTATAGTTAACCCAGGAAGATTTAGAGTGGCAATAAAGGGAGGACCAATACCTTCACTTGGAGGGAATACAAAAGGTACACCTTGGAAAGGGACCTCTTGAGTGGTAGTCCCAAATGAGGATGCCATCTCTAAACTCTCTAATAACCCCCTAACTACCATGCACAAGCAAGTACTACTCAAACTAAAAGCAACAAGCAAACATGTGAAAGGAGTGGATAAGAGTCAGAAACCTCATAGGACAGGACAAAAGGATAACTCAGATGGTTTGAGGATTCCTAAAAGGGTCTCCCGAGATACGCAAGGTACGTGGGAGCTCAAATGGGTAGTAGTGCTATCTAATGCATAACCGTTCACAAGGGGCCTTTCTATATACAATTGAGTACATGAAGTACCTTTCTATATAACTCAAGGGTATATGAAAGGTCGTTTGATATACCAACTGTACGTGGAAGAACCGCGTGAGTCCCAGGATTTAATGCAGACAAGTAATGATAGCTCCTATGCTTAACGACACCCGAACACGTCTCTAACTTATCACTCAAATTGCTAAAAGTTTTAACCTAGTACTACCGTTAATTTTATCTTGTGCGTTTAGGTGGAACCATGGAGTGAAAACTTGAAATTAAAGAAGATGCACCCTAATATATATGATAATGCAAGTTTTCCTCTTCAACGAAATTCTACCTAAGAGAGGGAGAGAAATTTACTTTTCTTCCCAAAAATGCACACCCAAATGCAAATGCAATTCTATCTTTTCAAATGAAAAGTGAAATATCAATGCAAGCCAAACAATCTTTAACGTAAATAAGAAACAAATCTGGAGAACATATAACATAAATCAAAATGTTTCATATCTTTTCATGCTTGAAAAAGACGCATAAAAGCTCAATGCAAAGATGATTTCACTAACATTTCCAAACAAATCTAACTCTAATGAACGTAAAGCTAAAAACATATATTTATTCTTAATGAAAGTAAGATCTAGAATTTCAAACAATAATGCACAAAACAAGAAGAAAATTGTTCAACAAACTTGCGAATAAAGCAAAAGAGAGAGAAAACTAGAACTTCTCTTTGAAACAGACAAGGAAATGAAGAACCAATCTTTCCTACCAAGCACTGAAAAAATCAGCATGCAAAAGGAAACTAGAATCACCCCAAGCAAAGAAAGACTCAAAACAACATGGATCACTCATGCATTCCAAGTCCAAAACAAACTGAAACCTACTCATGAAAATGAAATGTATATTTCCAATTCCAATGAATAATATCTACAGAAAAGAGCAAGAGGTTTCAAGCAAAGAAAATAATGCAAAATCCAACGCAATAAACATAAACTCTCTTTGAATGCAAAGGGAATACAACAATCAAATCGACTGCAGAATACACAATTCATGGCCCCTCCCAGCCGTAAGGGAGCATTTTTTTTAAATGCACTTCATTTTCATCAAAAAGTAAGCCAAAAAACACACAAAAATAAAAATACAAAGTCTAGAACAGGGCCTACCTGGCACCGTGCAGATGAAGCTGCTGATAGGCGGTTTTGAGGCAGAACCACTCCTTGCTCATTGGATTCAGGTAATGGCACCACTTATGGCTAACTAGACTGAAGCGGTGGCACCGCTCCTCACCAATAGAACATGTGTGGTTCCTTGTAAAAATCCAAATTACCACAGAGAACGAAAAATCTAGTCAGAAAAAGACCAGATCAAGGTAAAAACTGATAGATTGAAAGTGAGAAAGAGCATAAGAGGTTGAAGATAATTTAGATCTAAAAAGATCTAGAAGTTTCAAACCAAAATACACTCAGTCAGATAGCAGATCTGACTACAGAGATTTGGAGAAGGAGCCTAGATTCAGACAAGAGTTGAAGAACTAAGGAAGATCAGATCGACTGATACATACATTCATTCCCCAACAGAGTCACCAGATTTGCTAGCTAGAATATTTCACCTCCTATGGACAGCAAGGTATTCCACTGGTCTGAATGGTTCAGATCCAGAACAAGTAGAGGATAGAGGTTGAAGACTCTCCCTAGACGCTGTAGATACCTGGAATGTAATGCTTCTATTGTTACCCTATGTACCTGCAATAAGCTTCAACACACAAACATATCGAAACCACAAGAATATAATTTACTAATCTATGTTAGTGACTAAGGAATCTAACAACATACATGTGAAATCATAGAAAAACAATATATGTGGGATAGAAATCAACTTGCATTAAATAAATATGAAGAAGTTTACAACCAAGCCTTAGTATTCACATGCATCTCCATGAAACCAAGCATTCTCATCCCAAAAGCTCCCACTCTAGCTCTCTCTATGCTCTCCAATGATATGTACCAAGTGGTCAATCCAACAGCATAACAATACCTTAAGATTTCTCTCCCTCAACCATGGCCATAAGATTGTATTTATAAGGCTATATGGATAGGGATGGTTGAGAGATTAGTGGGTGAGGCGGCCTCTAAGATCCTAGGATGAGGGATCTTGAGCTCAACTAACCCACAACAGTAGGGATAAGGGAGGACACGAGGCTTATCATCTAGAAACCTCGAGAAACTTCTCTTTTTCCCTTTTTACCCAGGGTACCACGTTTCTCCTTCAATAACAGAGCGGTTCTAGTAATAACCGCTTATGGACCAAGGGCCATAAGTGGTGGCACCGCTTGTGGGAAACAGGGGATGGGTGGTGCAAACAAGGGTATCGCTTCTGGATAACAAGGTAAGCATGGTGCTGGGAATTTGTATGAAATATTGACATTTAGTATGGGTTTCCACTCTAAAAGTTGGGATCCAGGGCCAGTAGGTATGTCAAATATCTTATCACATGATGGTGACAGGATTTTGGTATAATATAGGGATTTTTCCTTGAGATCCACACCATGATTAATTACAAAATATACATCATGTACCTTTTAATGCAAATGGGGTCAAAAACTGGGGTATTACAATCCCCTCCCCCTTGGAATAACACCATCCTTAGTGTTTCAATACATAGGAATGCATATACCATTTGCACCTTCAAAATTTCAAAATTTTGCAGATCTGTCCCATGTTCAATTATTTACTTTGAACTTTCAATACCAAGCCCCTTGGCTTTCACGAACTTCTCTTGCTGGTTCTTAGCTTTCAGCTCATCCCCAAGTCAAGGAGCTTTGTGGCTGCTACCCTCTTTATGTTCCTTCATTGGGAAGTCACGACAATAATGATGTCCTCTACATTTCCAACATTTCACTAGCTGCTTCATCTTTACCTGCTCAATTTCCTTTGAGCCTTCATGCCTGGAATTTTTCTTGACAGATCGCTTGGACAAATGTCCCATCATTGATCCACTTTCCTTGCCTTTACTGATTGCTCCTAGAAGGATTTTTACCTCCTTTTGCAAACAAATAGAGTCTTGCAAAATCTGGTGGTTCATCTCATTCTTCCTTTTCTATATCTTGATCATCTCTCCAATATTCTCTTGGGTCTTGGCAATTGTTTGAAGGAGACTTCCAGCCAAATCCAACAGCTTTTGGTTGGCTGCCATGATCAATGTGCACCACTGGATTTCACTTTTCTCACCTGTGAAATGCATCATTGAAATTTTGTCAGACCCAACATAATATAGGCATTAAAACCAGTCAATTAATTTCCCAATTGGCATGATATTCCAAGTCTCATCAAGGAGACTTTCATATTTTTCATGCCTTAACAGGCAAATGATCTCATTCATGTCCATTCTTGGGGAGGGAATTAACTATTCCAGCATTCATAATTTACTTTAAGCAAATAAACATATTCTATTTTCAGTCATACATGCATTCAACAATCCTTTGTTTTCACAATGCATAAGTGTATATATATATATATATATAT
>LPNX011097921.1:249758-287976 GCA_001517045.1 Pseudotsuga menziesii
TCCACCATGAATGCTGGACCAATCCCTGATGGTCATGACACTTAGTGTCTCCAATCTATTTCAGACCTCTCAACCATGGAGCCTCCCCACATGGTTTGTCTCGACTACTAGGACCTTCACAGTCTCACTAGCACCTTTTTCATTACTACTCATTCTGAGCTCTTCAGGATAGTCACATGTCCACATGCACCCCTAGGATTCTTTCGTAGTCCTCGCTTCCAGCGATACCTATATTAAAACATTGAATAAATCCACATGTTTAGTTTATTCTCATCTGTATTTATCTCTTGAACAAGAGCTTAAAAAATCACAACCAAATCATATACACATGTATATTCATTTGCAGAATAATCCAATACTTATATGTATTGTGCATTTCCTCTCTGGTCCATAGGTTCCTGCTTCGCTTTGCAAGCCTTGGGATTGCCTATGGACTTGGATGTTAGGTCATCACACAAGCTACTTCACAACCTCCTTTTATATATATCGAGCATAATCAATCCAACCTACGGTTGGGTTTATCAGATCATCCACCCATGCCAATATACAATTGGGTTTATCAAACTGAAGCCAATCAAGCCAATACATTGTTGGGTTTATCAGGCTACTCAACCAAGCCAGCTAACAGTTGGGTTTATTATACTATAGGTAGTCAAGAAAACACTGTAACATTTCCACAATTTCCAAAACATCAAATAATTACACAGTCAATCCAACCTTTAGTTGGGTTTATCAGACCGTCAACAAATCCCATGCACTTATATCAACAATAAATAACCATTTCGAGGTCCAGGATCTACTATGGATCCCCAGGCATATAATAGCCCAACATATCCTTCCAATACATCTTTATGCTGACTGGGAAGGAAAATTTATCATTACCATTTCCAGGTTTCATTTCTAGCAGTGAGCTCTAATTCCACTACCCCATACCACACAAGAAACGACTCCCTTCTCTGCTCTTCAGTCCCTCAAGAATGTATCCTTCTCTGTTCTCTTCAGTACCAGGTAGGATGAACCCAAGCCATTTTCCATTTAGTGTGCAACACCATACTGCATCTGTTTAGACTAACAACACACACAATATAAGCAACTCGTCAGCGTTATTGCTCTAAAAATGTACTCACATTTCATATCATTCACTATCAAGTATTGAGACACCAGGAGTGCATCCACCCCCTAGGGTGTAATCAATATTGAAAACCCTTTCATGATCTGACATCAGGAAAGTGTGCACCCTTTTTCGGTGTGTGCCATGTAGGCCCTATTCATACTCAAGGAATCGGTCATAATGGAAAAAAAATCAAAACATGTTCTGCATATGGAATTTTAATAATTTGACATGCATATTCTTAGTTAGGGTCACAGAACACTTATCCATTTTCCGAGGCAATATTCTTTCATTAAGGAGGAATGGGGGCTCCCTTCTCTGAGTTGACAGTCCCTCGGTTTTCCATCCCAACTCCTCTTTACATCCTATACCATTTCACTCATGTTGCTTACCAAACATGTAGTGCAGATGAGACATTTCCAAATGTCCAATGGAGTTTCACCCAAAACCCCTTTCCAAGATAGGGGAGAACCCCCCCATAAGGTTTGGCTCTAGCAGGCCATCACACATGATCTTCCTGCAGTGTGCACCCATGGAACATTCATTTAAATAGCCAAATAGTCAATCATTATCTAATAATACAATCCAAATTTGATTGTTCCATAACCAAGCAATGACATTAGTAATTAAATTCTATGAGAATTTGCAACTCTGTCTACTACAAAAATTGATTTGCTTGGCAATGAGGTGATCCTCAATTGTGGGTCTCTTGTAAGCATCACCATTATTCCCATTATAATTTTATGCTTACTAGCATAACATGAATACCCACTTACAATGTGTCCTCCTAACACAATCTTATGTGAGCCAATAGTGATTAGTAGTTGTCAGCAATTTCTCAAATCCAAAATTCACAAATTCAAATTTAACAACCCATTATGCATACAAACTATTTTCATAGCCATGATACTCTTCTCATAAGGTTTGGCTCTTTCATATGGTAGATTCCGGCATTTGTCATCGTCTTACTCTCATTGCCATGCTCTAAACAATCTACCTAAAACCTGAACTTCAATTAGCCAAACACTTGGTAAGTCCGGATGCATATAACCTTTTCATTGCTGCAACCATCACTAAAGCATTTTTAGAATTTATAAAATTCAAATACTTCCAATTGTTAATCACATCAATATTACCAAAACTCGTTTACTTCACGCAATCATTATCATACTTTAAATTACAGTGTACAATCCCCTCATTTATGTAATTTAAATGAAAGGTTTAGATACTTCTTACTTCACAAGCGTATCATTTGTACCACCTTGCCCTTCCACAGAGCAATTCCGGCAGCCAATTGATCCTGACTACCCTCTTCATGCACTTACTATACTACATTCATAACAACTCTTGAAATGGTTCTAGAATTGTCATCAATTCATCATTTCAGCCATTAGTTATTCATAATATCACATGCACTATCTCAATGCATTCATGCAATGCATCACAACATTTGCACCCGTACTTACATAATCAGTTACTCACACCCTTCATATGCATCCATTCAATGCATAACTACAAGATTTATAAAATCTTTTAATGCATATCCACTCAATGCTACCTTGCATTGATTCATGAATACTATGCATTCAAACATACCATGCATGGCCTAACCATGACTACTTCATATAGGATGCATTACTATAATCAAGATCGTCAGTGCTTACTTCCCTTGGGCTACTAAGCTCATCACAATAAAATACAGGCATGACACATTTCTATATGAATGCAGTATAAAATTCACATACCCATATGGTATGAGATATTTTTCTTTTACCACTCCATGCAATTGTCATAATTACACCATTACCTTCATGGGTCCTACTTACACCCTTGACATTACCAGTTTGGTTGGTCCTTTGCTGGAGATTGCAGAATTTGCTCACCAACCTTTGATTCTGGACTTGTTGCCTTATCCCTTTCTCCATAGGGTTTCTAGTCACATTCGTCAGCATTAGCAACATATTCAGCCATGTCCATGTTGTCATTGGTTTTTCTACTAATGCAATAATTATCATTAGTGGCTCATTATAAATGTATAATTCTCACTATTCTTACCAACATGTAATATTTTATGCATGCAAGGAATATCCTCATACATTTCATGTATAAAAATTGTAATCATAATTAGCAAGACAGGGTTTAAGGAAATTTCCTTTTCACGCCCCTCATCCTTGCATGGAACTCCTCTTCCACACAACAGCTGGTTTGACTTCATGGTCTTGCTACCTCTAGGCATGCAATTCCCGGATTTGTCCATATTGACAATAATACATTTCTCTTTCAAGTAATCACTAGCACTTTCCTGCTCCACATTCAAATTCTGGTGACTCTCCCTTGTTCCCTACTAGATAAGCTTTCCAATTCCTATCCACATGCTTCATTCTGACCTCGGGTGTGGAAACCACACCACTTATAAAATGATGATTTTCACCCATTTTAGGCAAAACACACAACTATCTTTTGGCCGGGAATGCTAGCTTAAGCCACTTAGAATCTTCTTCCTTTTTAGACCTGAAACTGGTGAAAAGTCCCATGAAAAATTCACTGAGACACTAGCTGGAATTCGCTGAAAAATTCATTGGAAAAACCAAATTTTCCCTTTTTCCAATGAACCTCTTTCCAACTAAATTTTCGATGTATCGTATCCTTAGTGAACTAGTCTTCCTATACTTCAATGACCCAGGCGACTACATTTCTCCGGTGCTCATCGGTGGCCCTATAGACTATAAGTTTCCGTTGTATCAGTATTGTAGTGGTCTAAGCTTTCGATATTTATCGACGATGCCAATATGTCAGCAATTGGATCCTCTACTCATCGAGAGGCTAGTTCTCTAGGCTTCTGCAATGACAGCCAACGAACCTTCTGTGTCTTTCGTAGCCATAACCTGTCGGTGGTCAGAACCCATAGTCACTACAGCATTGATGGTTGAATGCACTACGCATCAGGTGAATAGTATCTTAGGCGGCCGCAACGGTGGGTTCACCAACTGTTAACCTTTTTCGACCAGTGGTTTCATCAACTATAATTCTTCGATCGGCGATCAGAACAACTGTCTGTTGGAAGGATAGGCCACTAAACAACCACAACAGCGGATGCACAAACAACTAATTTCTGTCGATCGGCGCTCCGATCTACTAATATTTTTCGATGATGTCCATCAGCGGTTTGATGCTCTAAACTTTGCTGATGTTTTTTTCTTGCATTGGAGATCCAAACAACTAAGTTTTGCTGACGTTTCCTGTACTTAGACAAATTTTTCAGAATTTTCCTTTCTAGAAAATTTTCTTTCCTTTTCCATCGCATTGGCGGTTTCAACAACTGTAGTTTTGCAGTATCGGCACTCGGGTGTGCTAACATCAAGCGGTTAGTCTTCTTGGAAGCCGCAATGGTGGGCACCGATCTTACTATGATTTCCCCAGACCCTAATACTCCATCGACTATTGGAAGGACTAATTACTGCAGCATCGATAGTTGGGGACTCTATCTGTCGGAAGGATAGTCCACTAGCCAGCCGCAATGGTAGACGCATCATCAGCTAATCTCTTCCAATGGAGTTCATCAGCAGTTCCATTATCTATCCATCGGCGATGATTTCATGACTTAGAAAAAATTTCAAAATTTCCTCTCCATCGTCGCTGTCAACAGTTCAACCCACTATAATCTTGTCTCTTTCACCGACATTTCGGCTCTTGCATCTTCTATCCTCTGTCGACATATCGATGCCTCGAACAACTAAATTTCGACGGTCTTTCACTTAAACGGAACCAGCATTTCAGTGAACTTTGGCTGAACGGGGTTGATGTATTGGTGTCTCCATCTTCTCTCTTCCACCAATCACCGACAACCCTGAACTTCACAGAATTCCAAAATTCTCAACACTTAGAATATTGTTCCACCGGGCTTTGCGTTGGCTACGCAATCAACTAATTGTTGCCGACCCAAACAACAAAACGTCACCACTCCAAACAACTAACTGTCACCGATCAATCTACTAACCTCCACCGATGTGTCATCGGCGATCCCTTCAACTTAGTGTCGTTGATCGTCGACGATCTGTGTCGGGTGGTCTTTCCACAAAAGAGGCCTACGTATCGGTAGCCTTTAGCTAATCCCTTCTGCAACTACGGCTCTAACTTCCACTGTTCTCCACCGACGGCCAATGAACACATAGAAATATTTCCACAATTTTCTTCTAACTAGCTTCCATCGAGTGGCCTTCAGCTTAGGTGATCCGATGTATCGGCGGGACTTTGAACTAAGTCCTCCGACGATCCGATGATTCCAATACTTAGAGAGATCTTTCCAAAATTTTCTTGTCATGCACAAATTTCTTCTAATTTCTACTGGGCAGAAGGAAACCTGCCCCTGCTAACTAACCTTTCATGGCCCATTCAGGCCCATGCTACAACCATTGCTCTGATACCATACTATAATGTCCCCGACCCTCCGACCAACGAAGAGGACGCTACCAAACCATCAAAAACCCTCAAGAAAATAGCCCCATGAACATGAACAGACATAATGCTAAAATAGAAATATTCAAACATAAAACATGTTAAGATGCATAATCCTTCATATACACAGTGAAAGAAAACACGCATTCATTTAAGCATACCGCATGCTCATCATATTCATTAAACAGTAAATAATAATGCAGAGATGAAATGGTCAAGAATACTTATCTTAAAAAGAATTCATCCCACAACTAGCTATGTCGCTGCAACATTCCATCCAACCATAGGCCAGCATGCTCATCAATCTCTCAGCAACACTGCCACCCCCAAGTTGGGCATGATTTCCCAAGGAATAAGGGTCAAAGCAGGCTTACACATAGCCAAGGTTACACAAAATAGCCAAGCCAATGCAGTTGGGTTTATCAGGCCATCAAGGAGCTAGGAAAGGCTAAATGCTAAGCTAGTGGTCTCAATGGAGAGCTAAGGATGCCTACACCAGAGCTAACCTAAATTCTAAGACATCCACACCCCTAACACCAGGAATCAGTCCTTTCTCTGCTCCACAGTCCCTCAAGCCCTGACTTCCCTTTCCAATACTCTTCAAGGGTTACGGAGAAGAAATCCAACAGTCTGACTCTGTCTGAGTGGCTCCCAAACACCAGTTTTCTCAAGCATACATAGCCTCTAATCCTACTATAAACAGTCTGAAGACCAACCACTACATACCCACAGTAAAACAAGCAACTCACAACTCTGTGAGAAGATAGAGACAACAGGGTGACAACCCCAAATTGCTCAGATTGAGCAAGACAATTCAGAGTTGTTCTTGGCCCTAGTGTGGCCAAAACAACTCAGCAACAACCCCACAAGATATTTGCACATGCAGCAACCAAAACCAAGGAAATATCAACAACCCAATCCCATAATAGAAACAACGGAAACCTTACACAGTCCACAGATGGGTAAGAAGATGGATTCCTAGTATTGACAGGGAAATCATATACATAGTAGAGTCGTGCCCCTCAGGCTGCTCTTCCAGCTTGCCACATGAGATCATAATTCCCCAACCCAAAACCAAGGAAATATCAACAACCCAATCCCATAATGAAAACAACAAAAGCCTTACACAGTCTGCAGATGGGTAAGAAAATGGATTCCCAGTATTGACATGGAAAGCATATACATAGCAGAGTCCTACCCCTCAAGCCTCTCTTCCATCTTGCTGCATGAGATCACAATTCTCCAACCCCTGCATGAGAAAAAACATTTGATTTCTGATCTGTGCATGAGGATGAACAAACCACTCACTGTGGGAGGAAAAACTAGAACCACCCTGTGTGAGAGTGAGAAAAACCAAAACCTTCAAAGAAGTGGGATCGTGGGAGAGTGGAGTGAGTGTTTTCTTCTTCCCCACGCGATGTGAAGAGGAAGAGTCCATCGGTGGAGTGGGCATGTGGGCAAGGTCTGATGGTCCTGCCACACCCACCACTAATCAGCAATAATTTATTCTAGACAACAAAAAATAAATGGGTGGTCGACACATGGAAAACTCCCAATGACCCCCATGGTTAGACAACCCCCCCCCCCCCTTAACCTTCGAAATCATGCCCTTTTCATTTAACGTTGCACCGTCATAGCTAGCTGTAGGTTTATTTTAATTAATGTGCATATTTACATGATGCCAAAACCATAATGTGTTGGATAGCATGATATACCATCGGCAACCATCCCTACTGCTGAAACATACACAACCAAATCGATGAAGGGGATTTTTCCTGGAGCTCCACACCAGGATTAATTACAAAATATACATCATGTACCTTTTAATGCAAACGGGGTCAAAAACTAGGGTATTATAGTTTTCAATTTTTACTACTACCATTGGTGGTCATTCTATCTCTAAGGAAGTTGCGGGGTTTTCTCCTTTATGTTTTCCCCGAGTAAAATTCTTTGTGTCTCTTGTCTCTTGTGTTTATTGATGTGCATGTTATTCTCTCAGATAAGATCATAAGATAATGCTAGCTTGAATGATAAAAATCTAACATGGTATCAGAGCTAACAAGAGAAGAAGACATTGTGCAGTTACAGAAGCTATGGCTTCTTGCTTTTTGGTTCTCTCTCCACAATCCATCAACAAAAGTATGCTAGGATGAATCTCCATTGAAGGGCATATCTTTCTATTGAAGCAGAATACAATTCCGAGCATTTTCAGTTTTTGGTGCGGGAAATTAGGGCTTCTTACAGAAGATGAATTTTTGAGTGATCCTAGCATAGAATTTCTCTCCTCATCAAAATCAAATTTTAGAGACCTAGTTCAATATTTTTGGTTGGGTATAACATCAGGAAAGTCAAACCCTAGTTTGACCCCGAGCCGGAAAAACCCTAAAATACTAAAACTGATACGTTTTGGTACATTCGATATATCTTAGGATTGGAGAAGGATCAGAAGCTGAAACTTTCACAGGACAAATATAAAATCTTTATTTACACTTTATCCAAAATTCAGCCTCATATTCATTATATTCTAGGAGATATTATCCCTCCAAGTTAGGGTTCCAGCGTCTTCCGGGATTCATCCCTAAACAGGACACCTAGGGATAATTGCTATATCTTAGAATACCAAGGTCCAAATGAAATTTATGAAGATGTTCTAGAAAGGGCATGGACCGTACTTTCTATGGTAGAAGTTTTAGACCCCAAATATGAAACAGTGACAGGTGGAAGTCTATACAACTTCACTATGTTGAACAGTCCTGAAACGAACCACCTTGGAAAAATGATCATATGTCCCAATTGGTGACACCAATTCTGATGAAACGTGTCACTGTTGGAATAGGGATAGGTGAGGCTACCTCACTGCAAATTTTTATACATATATGAGCATTAATTTTGTTGATACCATAGAAACAGTATCAGGCATTTCTGCAAAAGAAATTGGTAAACTAGGGCTTCCTGTTTCGAGAGCTTCCCTCCACTGTTTTTAGAAAATGAGTACATTGGACAGCTCACCTTTAAGCGGTCTATATTTCTATCCAATCAGATTTTAAAGATTCCAAGTTTTGAAAATTAGGGTTTCTATGACAAACCCTAGATCAGCCAGCTCTGGAACAAGGACGGACACCTCAAATCAGCAAGATATAATCTATTGTTATTTTCATTTGAGGTTCTCATTTCAAAGTGATCTATCACATCAGCTTGATGATAAACTTGGTGAAGTTGACAACTTCCAAGCATGGAAGTATATGATCTCTTTGAATAAAATGAATTGGACACCTACATAAGTAGAGAGGTTCCAGTTCCAGAGGGAGAGGAGGCTCAAATCCTTAGACAAGAATAACTTGGTCAAGGCTAAGAAGATCATTGTTGATTCAATCACGGATCAACTTGTACCACAAGTTTCATCCCTAAAGACACCGAAGATGTTTGATTCCTTGACCAAGGTATTTGAAGGGAAGAACATAAATTAGAATATGACCTTAAGAAACCAGTTGAAGAATGTGAAGATCCAAAATGCAAAGACCATACAAATATACTTTACAAGGGTCTCTCAAATCAAAGAACAACTTGTAGCAGTAGAAGAAGAAGTGGAAAATGCAGAAGGAAGTGATTACTTTCAGTAGACTATAGGAAGAAGAAGAAGTTCGACTCATAATAAGAGAAGAGAAGATGGGAGAAACTAAAGATCAATCTCTCACCATCCAAAGAAGATACCTCAAGCGATGAGGAATATGAAGAACTCAACTCTTGAAGAACCTCTTATCCATCTTATCATTTGGATAAGAAACGATGCTATGATGAATGAAGAAGATGATGAAGTTGAAGGCTTAAGAAGGATTCTACCCATGAAACAAATAAAGATAAGTATTCATTGTCACTTCATGATATTGTTTTGTTATGCATTTGTTTATATTCAGTTGATGTATTATGCATGATAGAATGTTTTCATTAATGACAATATACTACTAATATGCATGTGATCAGTAAGTAGCTCATGGTGCTATACAAGTCTTCATTGCTACTTATCTAGAAGGAAACCTCTTTGCTAACATATTGTATTAGTGCACAATCTCAATGTGGTCCTGGTAGAGATGGAAGGCATCTAGAAAAATTTTCATGAGATATGGATGAATGTTGTATTGGCTAAAATAGTTGCATGATCATATATTTATGCATAAGAATTTTCCATTATGAATATGCCTTATGAAATGTTTCTAACCATATAAATTCATTTGACTTGTAGGAAAGATCGAGTACATAATCACCTACAAGCGAAGAAGGATGAGACTTGTTCCGAAGAACAAGTGACAACAATTCAAGATGAAGAATAATATGACGAATGCATCGACATCATTGATGCAAAACTTTCCAGCTATGAAGAAGTAACCAAGAAGAAAGGGAAGACCGGTTCAAGAAGAATGATGTCTAGGATACAGTATCGATACGTGAAGGAAAGTTCATAGTTCCATCATGCAGTAGATGGAAACATCATGGGATACAAGGCAAGATTCGTAGCACGAGATTTCTCATGGAAAGAAGGCATTTGAAGTTAAGACACATGATAGGCAAAATCATGTTTGCAAATGAAAGAAGGCCTTGTACGAGTGTAGAAGACACCCATGGGATAACACATACATGAGGAGCTTGATGAAGACCTGAACCTTTGCTACAAGTTTGATGATGAAATTCTATGGAGGATATTGGTATCCAATGATCCTCGATGGATACATAGAATATTAGTAGCAGAGGAAGCTACTTGTCACTCCAGTACAAAATGTTTCAGTGCATAGATTATGAAAGACAAAGGGAGAATGATGCTCCGCTTAAGAGGGAGTGACTAAAAAAGATCCTAAGGTTCATCATGGTATGATAGGATGGACATATTACTAATGACCCTAGGCTTTACTGAGAGTAAAGAGGATTCCAACCTTTTCTTCAAGGTTGAAGGAGGAAGACCAGTGATGCTGCTATTATATGTCGATGAATTGTTCTTGAAAGAAAAGAGGAACTCATTAAATTTGCAAGAAGAAGACTTGCTACCGAGTTCGATATAAAGGACTTGGGGATGATGCACTACGTTCTAGGCATGGAGGTGTGGACAAAGGAAGTATGCAGTATAGATATTGAAGAGGTCCAGGATGATGGACTGCAAGGCCATGACCACACCTATGGCATTGAACCTAAAGCTATTGAGTGTTGCTTCATCAGAGTCGGTCGATGCCACAATGTATCATCAGATGATTGGGTCCTTTATGTACCTGACGAATATGAGATCAGATATTTTCTTTGCTGTGAACACCTTGAGCCAGTTCCTGATAGATCTAAGACATGTTCACTTGATTACTGCAAAGCATATTGTGAGGTACCTAAAGGGTACAGTTGATTATGGGCTCAAGTATGAGGTGAATCAAAAGATTAACCTGGAAGGTTATGTTGCTTCAGATTGGGCAGGCAATGCCATCGATAGGAAGAGCACTTCAGGGTGTTGCTTCAGTATGGGATCAGGTGTGATCTATTGTTTTAGCAGGAAGCAGTCCTGTGTGGCACTGAGTACAGCTGAAGCAGAGTATGTTGTAGCTTGTTCAGCTAGTTGTGAGGTAGTCTGGCTGAGGAAGCTACTATTTTATTTATTTGATCTCTAGTTGGATGCTACTTGTATATATTGTGACAACCAGAGTTGTGTGAAGTTTTTGTAGAACCCGGTGTTCCATGACAAGTCAAAGAATATCGAGATCAAATACCACTATATCAAGGATATGGTGCAGAGAAGAGTAGTAAAGCTCCAGTATGTTCTGACGGATGAACAAATAGCTAATGTGTTGATGAAGCCATTAGCCAGAGTGAAGTTTGAGTACTTTAGGGAGAAGCTTGGTGTTCTCTAGATCGAGGTTCCTTCCAAAAGGAAGTGATGAGTTCATGAGCCATTCTGACATGGTGAGGGGATTGGTTCCTACCATGGTTAGATGTAAGGGCTGATCCATTCTGTCATGGTTAGAGAATTGGTTCCTTCCATGTTAGATGTGAGTGCTGAGCCATCCTAATGTGACTATAGTATTGGTTCCTACATGATCAGATATAAGTGCTAAATGCCATTCTCTGAATGGAGGCAACTCGTCAGTTACCAAGAATACTCATTCTGGGGCTAAGGGCCATTCTGATGTGATTTGGGGATGTGTTTCCACATGATCAGATATACGTACAGGGCCATTCTGATGTGATTAAGGGATGTGTTCCTACTTGATCATATATAAGGGATGATGCCATTCTCTGGGATAATGGAGGCACCTGGTCAGTTACTAGGAATCCTCAACCTGGGGTTGAGAGCCCTTCTATCATGGTTGCAATATGTGTTCCCACATGGCTAGATATAAGTGCATATCCTTTCTAGCATGGTTGCAGGTTGTGTTCCTGCATGGCTAGATATAAGTGCAGAGTCTTTCCAGCATGGTTGCAGGATGTGTTCCCGCATGGCAAGATATAAGTGCATATCCTTTCTAGCATGGTTGCAGGTTGTGTTCCCGCATGGCTAGATATAAATGTAGAGTCCTTCCAGCGTGGTTGTAGGATGTGTTCCCACATGGCTAGATGTAAGTGCAGATCCCTTCTAGCATGGTTGCAGGATGTGTTCCCACATGGCTAGATATAAGTGTTGATCCTTTTCGATAGGGTTGTGGGATGTGTTCCTGCATGATAGGATGTGAGTGTTGAGCCTTTATGATAGTGTTGTGGGATGTGTTCCTACATGATCAAATGTGAGTGCTCAGTATTTCTGATAGGGTTGTGGGATGTGTTCCTGCATGGTCAGATGTGAGTGCTAGGCCTTTCTAATAGGGTTGTGGGATGTGTTCCCACATGGTCAGATGTGAGTGCTAGGTGTACCTTTCTGACATGGTGTTGGATGTGTTCCTCTCATGGTCAGTTGTAAGTGTTGGACAGGCCATTATGGCTTAAGGTCAGATGTAAGTGCTAAAGACTACCTACATGGAGGCTAGGCCTACAACTAGCATGAAAAAGGGCTGGCTCTATAGAACTTCCTGTGATGAGAAGAATGAAGAGATAACACCATTTGATTGAGATAGTGAAAGCAGTGATGATGATGATGATCTAGTGTTGATCTAGTTTTGATGATGATCCAGTGATGATCCAGTGACGCTCTAGATCAAGTGATGATCCAAACTTGATGAAGATGAATTGATAATGAAGATGACTTGACGATGAATATGACTTTAAGATGAAGATGAATTAAAGATGAAGATGACTTGATGATGATCTAGATGATACAGAGAAGAAGACTTGTGCTAATAAATTGTGTCGAGAGAATACCTTCCTAGTTAAGAGGGAGTACTGATGTAATTATAGCTTCGAAATGTATTCACTTGTATATTTTATGTATTTCACCTCGATGTTTATTCCAGGAAGCATCTATAATGTAATTTAGTCATGTCATATCATGATGTTCCTATCGGTAGATTCAATAATGTAAACAAGTCATGTAAATTCATTGTGGGTAACCCTCTTATTGATCAAGGGTTAAATTCCCCGCAGTTGTGGGGCTCTAGGGTTCATCCTTCTTGTTCAAGAATCTTGATTTTTCTATGGTGGATCCCAGCTCAACTTTAGTGTCCATGGCAACCCTATAGAGTCCTTTGGAACACAGCTGAATCTCCATTTTACTTTTCCATGTGTGGAAATTGTATGGAGTCAATAGAGGTACCGAGGAGGCCATCTGGATATGCTGTAGTGAATGCTTCACCTGTAGAAACCTGAAAATCAAAACAGAAAGGGAAAAATAAGGTCAGGAAGCCTTCACATTCTAGGATTTCATCACACCCAGCATAGTCAATCAAGCAAGCTTGATCAACAAGTTCTTTACTTAGGATATTTAGTGGTAAGCCTTGGCTTCTAGTGCAGTGCTGGAATTTTGAGCTATTGCTCACTTTTCATGGAGAAATCTATCAAAAATATTGTTTTTGAGAGATTGATCTTCATCCCGCCGTAAGCTCTGATACCACATTAATTCTTGCACATGATCTAGGAACTAAGAATCAATCTCATGAAAGAATAATCAACAAATACTCATGAAATGGTGTTAATCGGAACCAGAATTGGTTTCCTTTTTGTATATTTAATAAACAATGAATGGTTACAATACCAATGTCAAGCAATAGCTTAACTCCATGAAGAATTCAAATACCTAAGGAGACCATTCGAATTCAGTGAGTGAGTCTAGCTTAACTGACTCTTAGCCATTAAATCACACTCAGTTAACCACTTGACCAAAACCCTAATTGACTCACCAAACCCTAACTGAAGTCGAAGTGCAATAAATGATTGAATCTCAACTGAAGGAGATCAAACACATGTCATAGCAAGCCAACCATCAAGTGCTAGTGCTCCATGACTTCAACGAACCCCGATGAGGTTAACTGAAGCTGAACTGACCATCAGAAGTTGGTGGAGGTGCCTTGTTGACTCTAGATCATTAAATAATAATAAATAATCATTAAATAGTATATTTAATGACTGGAGGCACCTTAACTGACTGGTTGAACTGATTGTAACCACCAGTTAGCAATTAGGTGCATTAGTATCACTCAGATCACCCCCGGAGTGCTCCAGTTAGCCTCCTTAACTATAGGAGAAGGCTAAGTTAGCCTCCTTGACTGTAGGTAGGTGTGGGTGTGACTGGATGATGGCAATTAATGCTCCACTGATGTCAATTAAACTTAGGATAGTGGTTTAACTAGGCCAATTTGACCAAAAGAGTGTGTATGATGGCAAATGTCTCCAACAAGTAGTCCATCGTCTGATTACTGGTCATTAATGTATACTGTTAACAGACATGAGATCACCCACTGATAATGAAAATGGGAATCAAGGTACTAGAGTGCAATGTAACAAGTGCAAATAAATGTGTTGAGGTCGAACACTTGGAAGACTCCATCGATTAGGGGACATTGATGTATTCCCAAAACTGTCGATGGCGAGAGAACCTACAATTGATGATTATAAGTCTCAAGGAACTCAAATGACTCTAGACTCCTATCCCAGAATAAATGATATGAAGTCGATGGGATGCAATCTGCTAGAAGGAAGGCATTAAAGCATCCCCCATCAACCAACACAAGGTACTAAGCAACGCTATATAATGTGGAAGGACTCAAACAATATGTGCACAAACTAGTAATAGTACCGAGAATGGCCGACGTGCAAATTCAAGACAACTGAGTAATGGCCGACTTAGGCTTCAACTTCCTTTGAACAAGAGCATAAAGGTGAATGGTGACTGAATGTAGGTAGCATAGACTCAATATACAATACTGAGACATCTCTGTGATACATGAGGCATCGACAGAGGCTCCATAGGGACTGGAAGCTTAACCAGTTGGTGGAGATAAACTCAGAGATATGAGTACAACTCCTAAAGTCAAACTACTAACCCAGCCAATGGATGTGATATACAATGCTCTATTCCAAGGAGACATGACTCGACTGCTGCCAAAGATAACATCTTTTCCTATCCGAATTTTTTGTTTTTTTACTTTTGTGGACTTTTTCAGATATTTTGAAAAGCTTGAAAAAGAATAAAAGTGCTTCAAAGTTACAAATCTAGGAGGAGACGAGTGTCAATGGGAAAAAAAACTAGTTCCAAGCAGTGGAACATACCTATGCTCAATGCAAGGGAACATGTGCTGGATAAAGACACTCCGGGGAAAGTCCCCTCCCAGTAAAAAAAATGGGGAATCAAGCTACAAAAGATATATAAAATGGCTCTGCTTGGCTAGACATGAGACAAGCTCAGGCTATATGGCTGATAATCAAAGTTAGGGAAGCTGGCATAAGGCTCAAAAAGGCAAGCAAAACTCATGATAATGCAATTACAAATTGACATATACAAGGGATTCCTAGGGAAAACGCCAGCATAAAGGTCAAGAGGAGTATGAAGCTCTTTCTCAAAGTCATGGTGGTACTATACAAAGGACTCCCACACCCTAATTTAAGGAAGAATATCAGCATGGGAACCAAATGCAAAACATGATCTAAATAGGGTACCCATGTATGGTAAAGCTCTACCATTCACAACATGTCACTTCTAAAAGAAGCAAGAAGGTTCCATGACAAGATGGAATGGGTTCGTACCTAAGCTTCAAATGAAATGGTCATATGGTCATGCAAAATGAAAACGGATGTGAAACCTAACTTATATGCCAGTTTAAACATCATACCTTTAGTAGGCACAAACTGATCAAATCCATGGTCAAACCGCACTCAAGATGGACTCCTACATCATCAAATTAGTTCAAATGGTCCAAAATGGCAAAAAAACCATAGAAAGTGGGTAAAAATTTCAAAATTTTTCTATAAGTAGTAATAAATTTAAAAATTTTCATATCATTTGAAATTTTTACCCAACATAGTGTCTTTGAGCTCAGAACTTTAGAAGTGAATTCTAGGAGCATTGTCTGACAGAATCTCTCCCCGTTTGATCCAGGTGGATTCTCATGCCCTCCTCTTCCTATTTCATGCAATTTTTTTGAATTTTCATTGTCCAATTAATTTCTTAAACCATCCATAATTGTGCATTTGTCCCATGCATAAATTAGGGTTTTTTCCACATATAGGGCTCGCCATATGTATAAAAAGCACCCAAACACACATACATATGCACCTATTTTGAGAACAGATGCATATAGGGCCGCAAATAAGGTTTTCAAAGGCAATAACTGATCAAAAATTTGGTTTTTGTGCAGGATGGTGTTAGAGTGGAGGGAAAGAGAGCATAGTGATGTGGAGGAAGCCGTGCAAGGTGACCTTATGGCCCAACAAGCATTACGGGCATGTGGTTTATACAAGTTTTGGTGTCTTGGGAGCCTGAGGGCCAAAGCAAGACTACTCCAACTACTAATGGATTATTGGGATCCAGAATCTAAGACATTTCAGATTGACGGGATGTCTCTTAGCATTGAGGTTGAGGACATATACTTTATCACTAGTTTTTCCTGACGAGGGGAGATGGTGAATCTTCGATGTCGTGGGCCAGGAGGCAGGTTGACTATTGATGAGTATATAGCTGTGTACTGCTTTCGGGAGATGAAAAAGGTTGGGAGTCAAATCCTGACAAACTCTATCCATATTTTGGGACTAAAGGCCATACTTTTGGCATTAGGTAGGATTGATGGGATAGCCTCACTCCACTATGACTCGTAGCCAATAATGTTCTATGCAGTGGAGTGTATGAGACCTACAGTGTATGACTAGATCACGACACTGTTGAGCAACATGAAACAATAGCTCAATGACTGCAATATGGGAAGGGTGTGGAACTTTGGGTTCTGCAACATACTGAGCACATTCTTCTTTGAGCGGGTACCAAGTATAAGACCTAGAGTGGACATTGTTCCACATGGAGTTCAGAAGCTAGCCCAATGATGTTGGGAAAATGTTATGCGCAGACTGGGCAGAGGTAGGGTGTCTAACCCTTACCTAGTAGACTTATTTCCATGGTGGTGGAGATAGATCGTTGCCATAGATGACTACCCCTATGCAAGGATAGACTTTCGCGGAGATCCAGATATGTCACTACCACCAAGAGCAACTTATGGTGACATAGGTAAAGAATCCCAAACCCACTTTTTAAGTTTTGAATTATTTAATTTTTTTTGTGTTTTTTGATATATTGACTCAAACGACATATTTTAGGTGTGACGACACATAGTGGTAATCTGTCATGTGTATGCATATGTAGGACCATGGTGGCCAGAAGGCTTCCCTCGTCATCAACGGAGGGAAGAGGAGACGATATCATGGGTGCGAATGTGGAGCGGATGCTCCAAAGCATTCACACAAACTTTGTTCGCTTGACACACAGGGTACCCATGGTGCAAGTCAAGGACTTGCCTAAGGCCATGTAGTGTCAGGGGGTTGGTATACCACGAGCATGGGTTCAACTCTTTCGATGGCTAGCTAGAGCTGTACTGCTATATCTTGATCAGAACCCCCCTCCTCCCCAAGATTAGAGACTTGAGTGTATTCATATTTGTATGACCGTGTATTATATTTTGGTGGCTTGGAAGCCCCAATTTTGTATATGACACTTATGTATTATGACGTCACTTTTTGGATATTAATGAAAAAATTTATGATGATCGATTTTATTTATATTTACATGTGTGTAAAATGTATGTTTGTGATATTCTTATGGTCTATGAAACAAATTCCAATCTAACACATAGTTAGCATATGAGTCAGCAACTTGATTAAAAACTCTTGGAACATGAATGTATGTTATTGTGTCAGCAATCAACCCATATTCACCTATTACAAACAGGTCATCTACATATAGTAAGAATATCACTGGGTTCCCTTTCTTGACCTTGTAGTAAAGGTTGGGATCTTCTTTACTTTTGGTAAATCCCAAACTAGTCAGGAAGCTGTCAATTCTACTGTACCATGTCTTGGGTTCCTGTTTCAAGTTGTACATGGATTTCTTCAATTTGCACACATGAGTCTCCCTATCATGTGTCTCAAAACCGAGTGGCTGCTCCACATACACTTCCTCTTCTACTACACCATTCAAGAAAGTTGTCTTGGCATCCATCTGGTGTATCTTTTCTAGAGCCTGTTGCCGCCTTTCACACACCTGGGTCACGTGGCAGAAATATTCAAGACACTCGGTGTGTCCTTGGGGGAAAGTCTCGAGTCAAGGCTGTCACCTTGTTCTTGACTCCTTCGTTTAGGCTTAACTCCTAACAAAGCCAAGGGGGGTAGACCCTATTAAGTTACTAAGGCTAAATTACTTAGTATGGTGATGTTAAACTAAATGAGTTACTTAGGATTTTGAAATTTAACTATAGACAATCAAAGATGACAAGATACAAAAATGAACACACGAAAGCACAATGCTGAGACACAATATATATATAAAGCAAGAAAATAACCAGTGCCTTAGAATGGAGTCAAAATAAAGTCAATGTGATTGCATGTGCTTGGAGTGAATGTCTTGCAACTGCCTCTTGGTACGTTTTAAGTTAAATTTGAGGTGTGAGTTGATTAAAATTAGGCGAAGGGGTGGACTCCAGATATACCCGAGAGTACTTGGAGTATGTTCAAAACTAAACCTTCACAGCTACCCGCAAGGAATATGTGGGATGAATGGATTATTTGGGGCTATTGTTCATAACGCACCCATTAGGGTGTGACAGAGATCGGTGCCCCGAGGTCACTTTTAAGAAGTTCCCGCTTCCTTTGGGTATTTTGCCACCGTGATGGTTTGATCTAGGTGTTGTATTTTCACCTAATGGTTTGTTAATTTGGGAGAGTGAGTCCTAATTATTCTAGTCACTCAAATGATTTTGATACAACTTGACTGATTGAACGAACCGTAGCCAAGTGCAAAGCATACACACCAGAGTCTTGTCCATTTTAGTAAATTTTTAAAGAAAGGGTGTTCTTGTTAAAAAGAAAACCCTCCAGGAACCTCTTTCGATCCAAGTGGATCTCAATAAAGGAATCAAAGAGGGGTTAATTTTATAATAGCTGAAGAAACAAATGATGAAATAAAAAACATAGCTACACAATTCCAGTTTTCTAATTAATCCTACCACGCATCTCTTTCCCCTTTCGGGTCAATCGGGAAGTCATGGGGTAAGTATTAAAATTACTTTGAAATATCAAATATGGAATATGAAATTGATAATGAATCAAAGTATAATACCCTACAGATTAGAGCTACGCTAGTTTGAAAAGATATGAACAAAAAGTAAAAATTGACACCGACGCAAATCCCCATAGGGGGGATGGTGAATAGGATCGAAAGAGCCTATTCGAAAGGACCTTTTATTTTTATTAGAAGCGATTTAAAATATCATAAAATTAAAATTGATGCACTTTATTTCTTGTTATCTGGGATCCAAAGGCTTACAACAAGCTTGTAACAAGCTAGAATTAAACAAGGTAGTGGGGGAAGCTTTCAGGAAGCTCCGATTCGTCCAAGAGTTGGAAATTTGGTAGAGTTTCCTCCTCTTTTTTGTTGGACATGCTAAAAAACAGCAAGCAATCAGAACCAAATATTCCCAAACACACTTTGAAAGTGTTTTGGGTTACGACACTACTTATCGCAAAAACTTAAGTAAAATTTTATTAAATTGGGGTAATATAGTTATGCAAAAAGGAACCAAGGAAAGCAAGATTTCCTTGGGATATTGGCTTGCTGTTTGGGCAGCCAATAATATGTGCACTTTATTGCAGAATATGAATCTTTAAAGAATGAAAAAAGAAACTACCTTAGGAGCAAGTTTTAGATCTATGACTTAGCTACTTACAAAAAAGGCAATTCCTACACCTAGATCTATCTTTATGAAATGATATTCTTTATGAAATTTCAGATCTAGGAAAAAATACTATTATTAAATAGATCTAATAACATATATTCAATTCCTAGAACTAGATCTGATCATAAGAGGGAGAGACAGGTAACTGAAAGATTGAATTTTTTTAAAAACGAGAAGAAGAGGAGAGAAGGTCGGCTCGTTGCTTGAATGGAGCAAGCTTAAAGGAGGCCCTTTTATGGAGTATTGAGGGACATATTCTTGAGATTATTGGATAAGGAATGGCATCAATCTTGATCCACACCTTCATCCAATCAGGAACCTGCAACTAGACAACACAAACCTACACAACACCTCGTGAGATCTGGATGTAGATGTATAAAGCAACAAAAATGAAAGATCATGCAAAAATAATCTTATTTAAGAATGTAACTAAAATTATTGTGCATACATTATATGGATAAACAAGATAAAGCAATCTAACTTTCCTAGTTTACACCCTTACATGATTCAACCGAATCCTTGAAGCCAGAACACGAAAGCAGCACAGAACTTGGAAAGAAATTGTAGTTACCACATTAGAAGCATAACACTGAGAATACACACAATCACATGCACTACATAGTATAGCCTCCAAGTCTTCTTTATTCACAAATGATGATCAATACACAATTACAATGGCAAGCCCTTCCATCTAGCTCTAACTCACTTGTAAGAGGCTGTTGTGCATGGATATATACAAAAACCAAGAGATCCAGCTCAGGGGGGCACAAATCCCAAGGAGATAAACCAAATATGCTGATGGAGAGTCCATCGATGCCTGATATCTGTCTAACTGAGCTAGATCTAAGTCTCACTGAGTGCAATTGTCAATCGAAGAGCTGATCTGACTGACACCTCAACCTGTTGACTGAAGCATCCACCAAAACTCATCCAGATGAGCCAAAATGTGTTGAGGAGAGAGGGAGGGCAAAATTCCCCATAAAGGATGCTGAAAATCAACTTTGGATCTGATTTGATCACCTCCTTCAGTTAAGGATTTGTCAGATCTAGTCAATCTGCTTCAGATCTGACTAATTTCAATCAAATCGGCTGAGAATCCACTAATCTATGATTTTGGATTTGCTCCATTATTCATCAATTTATTAATTAAAATAATCAATAAATGATTTTTTGGGGCTTTCTAACCCGAGTGATGGAAAATCACTCAAAACTAGGAAATAGTGGGTCCATGGGTTTACATGGTGCTCTTAGCTTGAAAATGAGCACCTACATGACTGAAACTGATTATTTGGCCCACTTTTATTACAAAATCAATTTTTCCAATTAAACTATTAAAAAATAGCCTAAGTTTTTGAAAAATTAAATTTTATTAAAAAAACACTGAAAAAAATAAAAAATTGAAAAATTGAAAAAACTTAGGGGGACTTAGACATGTTCATATGATTCGACCATGATGTCTAGCATGTTTATACATTGACACATAGACTCTAATAACCTCAATAGGCCTAAATGCCAAGCCGACCACCCCAACTTTGGAGGTATGGAGTGAAAAACTCGGAAATTATCAGTCGTTTATCCAACAACCAATAATAACCAAGGGAAAAAACACCCTGGGATGATCAGAATGACAAATAAAGTCTAAGAGACCGAGTCTTTTACAGACACTATCATGTTAGAACATTTATTACAATTCCCCCATGGGGTATGAACATATGATATAGTACAACAAGCACTTCCCAGAAGTAGTTCCAAAGGTCTTTTGAAGTCCGAACAAGTTATCCTTGTCCGGTTCACCAGGCTCACTTGATAAAAAAAACCACTAAGTACAACTTAGGTGGTAACAGAGCCCCATATCTTTCTGCACCTTGGATAGCTTCTCATACCCATTTTGGTTTTATCTTATGAGGATTCTTCTCCTGAGGTGGATCTACAAGTTCCTATGGTTCTTCTATTTCTTGATCTTCTTCTTGAGTTTCATCATTCATAGTTGTATCTTGAATTCTGGGTACTTCTGTTTCTTCAAGTTCTTTAGCATGTCTCTTTCTAGATTTGTTATAAGCTGAGTCTTCATCAAATGTTACATCCATGCTCATGTCAATATTCTTGAATACTGGGAATTATATTCTATCATCCTTTAATCTTTCACTATATCCCACAAATATACCCTTCTTTCTTGAAGGATCTAACTTTGTCCTCTTTTCTTTTGGAATGTATATGTACACTGGAAAACCGAATATTCTGAGATGAATGACTTCTAGTTTCTTGCTAGAGAAAACCTCTTCAGGAGTTTTGTTCTTGAGTACTCTATGAGGAGTACGGTTCTGTACATACACAGCTGTTCTAGCAGCTTCTTCCCATAGAAGCATGGGAAGATCTTGATCATGAAGCATTGCACTTGTAGCTTCCATAATTGTTCTATTCTTCCTTTATGAAACCCCATTCTGTTGTGGATTATATGGAGTGGTTAAATCCCTCTTAATCCCTAAATCTCTACATAATTCTTTGAATTCATTTGATGTGATTTCTCTGCCATTGTTTAATCGAAAGGTCTTGATTTTCTTTTCTATGTGATTCTCAATCAAACCTTTGAACTCTTTGAACTTGTTAAATACTTCATCCTTGTTTTTCATGAAGTATATCCATGTCTTCCTAGAAAAATCATCAATGAAAGAAACATATTATACATACCTGCTTAATGAGTTGGATGACATTGGACCACATACATCAGAGTGGATGATTTCCAAGATTCCCTTTTCCTTGCTCTCTCTACTTGGAAATGTCTTATTTGTGTTATTTCCTTTTGCAGATCCTTTGTAGATCCTGTCATGTTTTGTTTGTATTTCTGGAAGACCTTCAACAACTTTGCTTGCAAGTGGTAGTTCTCTATAGTGCATATGTGCAATCCTTCTATGCCAAAGTTCATTTGGATCTACTAATTTATGGAACAAATATTGTTTTGGTTGGCCCTTCAATTTGTATAGTCCTCCTTCTTGTTCCCCAATCACTACTGCATCATCTATAGTCTTTCCCTTGTGCCACATAATAAATTGACCATATACAAATGCAACCCTTATGCCTTTTGCGTCCAATGCAGATATCGAGAGGAGGTTCTTCTTTAGTCCTGGTACAAATAAGACATTCTTCATCTTCATATACTTTCTTGAGTTTAGCTTATAGGAGGATTCACCACTACCTTTTATTGGATACTGGTAGTCATCCCCAAGTTTCACCTTGTGAGGTGACTCATATTTAGACAGTTTCACAAAGGATTCTTTGAATCCCATCATATGTTTGGAAGCCCCACTATCTATAATCCAATCATTGCTTCCATTTGTGATAGTTCCCATGAGAGTGGAAATCATAACATATTCTTCATCACTTGAAGAATCATCACTTTCTTGTTTGATTCTCTTTGTGCAAGGTTCATCATCCTCTGCAGCATGACCATGATGTCTTCTCTTGTTTACCTTCTTCTTGTGAGAGACATTTTTATTTCTAGGAAAATATCTGGTAAAGTGTCCTCTTTCATCACATGCATAGCATCTAAATTTAGGTAGATTTATGTTAGATCTTCTAGGGTTATCTTTGTGGTGGGAGTGCTTACCTTTGTGATAGTCCATTCTGCTTTTCTTGGATGGTACTGTGAGAGCTTGAACTTCATTTCCCATCTTTTCTTCTCAGGTTATTATTCGAGCTTCTTCTTGTGGGAATTATTACCACAACCTACCAAACTTAACTAATTTGCAAGGATTTTATATCGTTTATATAATAATTTGGTGACTTTTAGTGTCAAAAAAATTTTCCCCATCAAAATTGGGCGAAACAAGGCTTCAAAAAATGCAAAATGGTGAATCTTTTTTGGGAGAAAAACATGGAAAAATAGCCTACTGGGCTGAAATTCGCCCCTAAAATTATTCCTGACACCCACATAATTCCAGTGCTAAAAAATTCAAAAAAATGTTCCAGTTGAGATAGAGCTAGGAAAAACAATGAATATAAATCCCAATCTCGCTTCTGATGAATAGGAACCCTTGATCACTCTCTTGAAAAATCATAACGGGGAATTTTCTTGGGAATACATGGATATGAAGGGTATCCCTTCTAATCTATGCACCCACCACGTTTATGTCAAGAGTGACTCCCATCCTGTGTGCCAGCCATAATGAAGGATGAACCCCAATCTTAGGGACAATGTGAAGGAGGAAATTTAAAAACTCTTGGAAGCAAGGTTCATATACCCGATCTCAGACAACGAGTGGGTTTCTACACTCGTGATAGTACCCAAGAAGAATGGAAAATGGCAAGCCTATGTAGATTACAGAGAGTTAAACAAGGCAACATAGAAAGATCACTTTCCTCTGCCTTTCATCGATCAAGTAATTGACACCTTGTATGGGAAAAAGTTCTTCTCCTTTCTGGATGGGTTTAGCGTCTATAATCAGATCCATATTGCTCTTGAGTACCAATACAAAACCACCTTCACCTGTCCATGGGGTACCTTTGCATATAGGGTACTCCCCTTCAGTTTGTACAATGCACCAACCACCTTTCAGAGAGCTGTGACTGGCATCTTTTCAGAGATGGTCAATGACAGTATGGATATTTTCATGGATGACTTTACTCTGTATGGTAGTAACTTTGAGTAGGCATTGAAAAAAATAGAGAAGGTTTTAACACGCTGTGAGTAGACCCAACTATATTTGAGCATCGAAAATTTCCATATGATGATGAGCGAGGGTGTAGTGCTAGGGCACTTTATCTCTGTTGATGGTATCCAGGTAGATCCATCGAAAATCAGGGTAATTGAAAATATACCCACTCTTGGAACACAGAAAGAGGTATGTATATTTTTAGAGCATGCTGGTTATTATAGAATATTTATAGAAAAATTTTCCAAACTAGCTTCTCCTTTATTTACCTTATTGATGAAGGATGTACATTTCATTTGGAATGATGCATGCCAGACAGCGTTCACTGAAATTAAGAAGAGGTTGTCTACAACTCCTATCTTAGGGGGGCCCAATTGTGATCTGCTTTTCCACATTTCTTCAGATGCCTCTAACACTACAATTGGAACAGTGTTGGGACAGTAGGATGGTCAAGCACCATATGCAATTTACTACATCAGTAAAAACATGGCTCCTACTGAACTCAATTACATTGTTACAGAGAAAGAATTTTTAGCCATTGTCTACTCCATTAACAAATCCAGGCATTACATCACTTGATATCCCACCTTTGTACACACTGACCACTCAGCTATCAAGTATTTAATGAACAAACCAGTTACAAATGCTAGGATAACTATATGGTTGTTACTATTACAGGAGTTCGATATTACCATTGTTGACAGGCCTGGGAAAGAAAATGTTATTGTTGATTTTTTATCTCGTTTTACTAATAGTGATGACAGCTTACCAGTGGAATATTCTTTCCCATATGAACATTTATTTGCAATTTCAGCTCACTCCCCTTGGTATGCAGATGTTCCTAACTACTTGGCTACAAGAAAGCTTCCAGCACATTTATCAAAGAGAGAGAAAAGGAAAATTATTCAACAAAGTGCCAGGTATTGTTGGCTAGATGGTCATCTTTTCTAACAGGTCCTGATCTTGAGATCAGAAGATGTGTTAGGGAGGATGAATTCTTGCATATCTTGAATTCCTGTCATGTTGAGCCATTTGGATTACATTTTGCAGATAAAAGTACAAATCATAAAGTGTTGACAATGGACTATTATTGGCCAACAGTTTTCAGGGATGCTAAGAAGTACATCCAGGATTGTGATAGCTGTCAGAGAATGGGCCAACCTAACAGATTGGACAAAATTCCTTTGCAACTACAGTTGGTGGTTGAACCCTTTAACAGATGGGCCTTAAATTTTGTTGGGCCTATCAACCCTTCCTCAAAGTAAAAAGCTTACATTTTAGTTTGCACTGGCTACATGACAAAATGGGTGGAGGCTGTGGCATTGGTGAAATCCAATGACCAGGATATAATAGACTTCATTTACAGGAAAATATTCACTCATTTCAGAGTACCCAAGGAAATAATCACAGATGGAGGACCACAGTTTGTGTCAGATAAATTTGAAGTTGTGCTATAGAAGTACCATATTCATCATAGGATAACTTCACCTTACCATCCCCAGGCCAATGGCCAGGAGGAAAGTACCAATAAATTTATTGAATCTATCCTTACTAAAACAGTCAGAAGCCATCGTAGAGACTGGGATGATAGGATTCCGGAAGCACTATGGGCATATCGCACAACTTGGCGCATTACTACGGGGTTCTCCCCCTATGGCTTGGTGTATGGTAAGAGTGTTGTATTCCCTATCGAATTCAAAATCAAGAATTTGATGATGGCCATGGATGTAAAATTGGATGTAACAGAGGCATAGACAAGTAGACTGAATCAATTAAATGAACTTGATGAAAAACGTATAGCTGCAGTGGACCAAACAACATTGATTCAGTAGCAGCGATCCAAATGGCATGATCAGTTCATCAAGAGGAAAGTCTTCTGTGAAGGATACTGGGAATTATTATATGATTCAAGGTTTAAAAGGGACTTCAAAGGTAAGCAGTGCACAAGATGGTTGGGTCCATATTAGATAGACAGAGTGTTTGATAATGGTACAGTCCGCTTGGTCACCATCGACGAAAACCATACACCATTATTTGCTAATGGTCACACGCTGCGATTGTACCACAAGCCAATCTCAAGGGATGTGTTCATTTCACAGGTTGGAGCTGATCCGGGATACCAATTAGTGCAAGGGTAGGAATATTTCTCTGCCCTTGTCAATCTTTAGAAAGTCACTTTGATTTCCACACAAAATCATTTTTGCACATAAATAAATTGATGTTTGTTGTTTTCATTTCTTCTTGCTTTGTTTTCCTTTATGCTTGATCATTTTTTTTAAGAATCTGTGCAGGAAGTAATGTAAGGAGCAATGGTCATGATTGGGCTTGATGACTGTGAGTCTCTATTATAGTTTCCTACTTTGGAAAAACTCCATGAAGAATAAAATAATTTGAATGATCAACAATTCTGCGTAGCTGCGACTCTGTAAAAACTGCCTATTTTTTTCGTTCCGTGCAGCTGCGACTACATAAAAACTGCCTATTTTTTTTTCTGCACAACTACAAATCCATAAAAACTTCCTATTCTTTCCGTTCCGCGTAGCTGTGACTCTATAAAAACTGCCTTCGACTCCGTAAAACCTGCCTATTTTCCTGTTTTGTGCAGCTGCAACTCGGTAAAAACTGCTTATTTTTTCCATTCTACGTAGCTGCGACTCCGTAAAACTTGCTTATTCTTTCATTTCACACAACTGTGACTCCATAAAACATTCCTATTTTTTCATTTTGTGTAGCTACGACTCCGTAAAACTTGCCTATTTTTTTGTTTCATGCAGCTACGACTCCGTAAATCCTAGTAGACCTTTCCTGTTTTTCATGGCTGTGGCTCCGCCAATTTTAGCAAAATTTTCCTATTTTTCTCGGCTGTCAATCATCTATATTTATCCACAAAAGGGCTATGACTCCTCCATATTTGTTTGATATTTATATCGCCCATTATTTTGTTGATTCCGACTCACCTCATGATTTCAATTATGTTTCCATCAAGGCTAAAAAGACAGTTTTGGCTCATTAGAAGGAACATCATCATGGCACACACACAATAATGTTTAAAATTGATGGAATAATTTGACACACTGTATTATCTTGATAAGTCACAAATCATTGCATAATTGCTAAGGTATGGTTCCGATTATTTACATGATTAAGCATTTAGTAGATTTGACAAAATTAATCATGCCCACCTTTTTATACCTGTCATTATACCCACGCTTCATTAACTATCCATCCGCACAATATTATGTGTACTCGATCTTATCTTATGGTCGTCAACTTTTTCCTAATTTTGGGCCAAATCTTACCAATGATTCCCTGCTTACTACTGTCTTGACTTTCCTAATTTGCTCAACCCCAACATCAGCTGTTCATGCATGACCTTGTGTTGTAACCTCCATTACTGGGCCTATTAATTGTTGAACTGATACTAGCAATGAAGGAAAGGAACCATGGTTATCCCAGCCAGACATAAACCCATAAACATGCAGGAATTGCGCATAAATACTGAGGTTTTTTTATCTTTGCATCTATTGGTTGGACTGAGTTTTTCCAACGATTAAGTGGTTCTCACCGAGAAACAATTCTGCAGGTCAATTTGAATCTCAAAGAAACCCATTCAGAGGTCAGGAGTTTACATATATAAATTACTGAGGAGATTTTAGCATAGGTCACAGGCCTTCCTCAAAGTGGAAGAGCCTAGTTTGGAAGAAGAATTCGAAATGTTGCAGCAATGCAAGATTTTTTGCTAGCCAGTGAATAGGTCTACCAAGCGAAGATAGGGATATAATTACAGTCACTGCCTCATCCCTGGAATGAAGTGGCGATCTTCTTGAATAATTACATTACGTGTGAAGGTAGATATAAAACTATGTATTTCTATGAATTCCCTTTATTGTCTCATTTTCACCATAGGCCTTTAATCAATATGCCATTTTATCTATTTAAAGACTTGCATCATATGGCAGGATTTGTGAAATTGGCCAGACAACCATACTCATCCTTTACCCATCATGGCTTGATTAAATTTCTCATCTTAAGGACCTTAGCTTAGAGAAGCCAAACCTGGGAGTAGTTTATTGGCCAACCTCAAATAAACTAGGGACCTGTACTTTTTCCTAGTGTTCCAATAGAGTATGAACCACCTGCACTCTTCAAGGGTGTTCAAACACAAGAATAAGAGGAGGCACCAACCCAGTTGGGGGGAATGGCAGAAGAACATGAGGACCAGAGTGTTGATGTGTTTGTAAATTCAGAATGTATTCACTTGTATATCTTATGTCTTGTACCCCGATGTTTATTCTGAGAAGTATCTGTAATGTATTTGAGTCATGTCATGCCCCGATGTTCCTATCAAGAGATTCAATAATGTAAACAAGTCATTTCAATTCATTTTGGGTAACCCTCCTATTGTTCAAGGGGTTAAATTCCCCGCAGTTCTAGGGCCCTAGGGTTATTAGACTCTCCTAGAGAATCCAACCCTATTGAGTTATTGTCAAGTTGGGAATTAGTATAAATAGAGAGTGAGCCTCTCTATTTATCACACAGTCACTCACACTCAGTTGTAGTGCATAGCTAAGAGAGAAGAAGTTGCTTGGGCTAGAAAGAAAGAGGCTACTGTTGTCGGGAGATCATCTTATTGTTTTGGGGTTTTACTTTTGGTGCTGATTCTATCTCTGAGGAAGTTGCAGGGTTTTCTCCATTTATGGTTTCCCCAAGGAAAAACATTGTGTTCATTGTCTCTTGTGTTTTATTGTTGTTCTTTTTATTCTCTCAATTAAAGATCCTAATATATTTCTAGCTTAAATGATAAAAATCTAACATGGTATCAGAGCTAACCTAGGAAGAAGACACTGTGTAGCTGTGGCAACTAGGGCTTCCTACTTTGTGAATCTCTCTCCATATATTTTCAGCAAAATAAGGTTGGACTAACTCTCCTCCCTAGGGCGCATCTTTCTGTCGAAGAAAAATCCAATTCTGAGCTTTCAGTTTTGGACCTAACACTACTATCAAAAATTAGAGCTTTCCACAGAAGTGGAATTTTTCAGTGAGCCTGGGCCTGGATTTATCTCCTCCTCAAAATCGAAGTTTAGAGATCAAGATAAAAGCATTTGGTTGGACAGAACTCTAGAAAATCCAAACCCTAATCTGGTCTTTAACCAGCACTGCAAAAATTCAACTCCAAATCTAAATCCAACATCTTACCCTGGTAAGATCTAAATATTTTGTATTTCCATTTGAGGTTCTCAGTTAAGATGTCTCATCATACCAAGTTTGATGAAAATATTGAGGGAGCTAATAACTTCCGAGCCTAGAAATATAGGATCTCCTTGGTCCCAAAAGAAAATGAGTTGGAATCCTATATCAATGAGGAGATTCTAGTTCTAGAGGGAGATGACGCTAAGGCCTTACAAAAGAAGAAGTTGGTTATGGCTAAGAGGATTATTTCTAATTCAATCAAGGATCACCTCATACCACAAGTGTCCTCCCTAAAGACACCTAAAGCTATGTTTGATGCCCTAACCAAATTGTTTGAAGGGAAGAACATAAATAGGAAGATGACTCTGAGAAACTAACTGAAGAATGTAAAGATATAGAATGCAGAGACCATCCAGTCTTACTTTACAAGGGTATCTCAAATCAAGGAACAGCTAGAAGCAGTAGATGAAGAAGTGGAGAATGAAAAGATTGTGATGACCACCATGAATGGTCTACCTAGGGCATAGGACTCTTTCATTCAAGGGATCTATGCCAGAAAAAAATTAGTCAGGTTCAACAGACTATGGGAAGAATTCTCTCAAGAAGAAAAGATGGGAAGTGAAGATCAGGCTCTCATAGCACACACCAAGAAAACCAGAAGGGACCATCATCACTCCAAAGGTAATATCTCACACTCTAGAAGAGATATGTCTACTATTAGATGTTACACATGTGATGAGAAAGGTCACATATTTAAATACCTCCCTAACAAAGGGAACTCAAAGAAGAAAAAGGAAAATAGGAGAAGACATCATGCGCATGCTGTAGAGGATGATGAACCTTCCACAAAGAGAATCAGACAAGAAAGTGATGATTCTTCAAGTGATGAAGAATATGTGTTGATCTCGACTCTCACGGGAACTATCTCACATGGAAGCAATGATTGGCTTATAGACAGTGGTGCTTCCAAACATATGACAGAATTCAAGGAATCCTTTGTGAAAAGATCTTAACATGAATTACCTCATAAGGTGAAACTTGGGGATGACTACCAATATCCAATAAAAAGTAGCGGTGAATCCTCCTATAAGCTAGACTTTGGAAAGTCTATGAATAAGAAAAATGTATTGTTTGTTCCAGGACAAAAGAAGAACCTCCTCTCCATATCTGCATTGGATGCAAAAGGAATGAGGGTTTCTTTTGTAGATGTCCAAGCTCTTATGTGTCCAAAGGGAAATACTTTTGACAATGCAATAGTGATTGGGGAACAAGAAGGAGGTCTATACAAATTGAAGGGCCAACCACAACAAGATTTGGTTCATGACTCAATAGAACCAAATGATATTTGGCATAGAAGGCTTGCACATGTGCATTACAGATCACTACCACTTGCAAGTAAAGTTGTTGAAGGTCTTCCAGAAATGCAAGCAAAACATGATGGTGTTTGCAAAGGATGTGCAAAGGGAAAGAACACAAAGAAGAAATTTCCTAGTAGTGAGAGCAAGGAAAAAGGAATCTTGGAAATCATCCACTCCGATGTATGCGGTCCGATGTCATCTAGTTCATTAAGCGGGTATGTATACTATGTTTATTTCATCGATGATTTTTCAAGGAAGACATGGATATACTTTATGAAGAACAAAGATGAAGTATTCAACAAGTTCAAGGAATTCAAAGCCTTGACTGAGAACCACATAGAAAAGAAGATCAGTATTTTTCGATCAGATAATGGCGAAGAATTCACATCAGATGAATTCAAATAATTATGCAAAGATCTAGGGATTAAGAGGGAGTTAACCACTCCATATAATCCACAATAGAATGGAGTTTTAGAAATGAAGAATAGAACAATCACGGAAGCTACAAGGGCCATGCTTCATGATCAAGATATTCCCATGCATCTATGGGTAGAAGCTTCTAGAATAGTGGTGTATGTATAGAACCATACTCCACACAAAGTACTCAAGAATAAGACACATGAAGAAGTCTTTTTCGGCAAGAAACCAGAAGTCAGCCATCTTGAAATATTTGGCTATCCAGTGTACATACACATTCTGAAAGAAAAGAGGACAAAGTTAGATCCTTCAGGAAGGAAGGGTATATTTGTGGGATACTCTGAAAGATTGAAAGCTTACAGAATATACTTCCCAGGATTCAAGAAGATCGACATCAGTAGGAATGTGATATTCGATGAAGACTCAGCTTACAACAAACCTAGAAAGAGACCTACTGAAGAACCTAAAGAAACAAAAGCACCCAGAATTCATGACACAACCATGAATGAAGAATATCAAGAAGAAGATTGAGAAATAGAAGAACCTCAAGAACCTATAGATCCACCGTAGGATAAGAATCCTCACAAGAGGAAACCTATTTGGGTACAAGAAGTTATCCAAGATGAAGAAATATATGGGGCTCTAGAAGAATCACATAGAGAAAGGGAAAGAACCAAGTCCTGTTCCAGTAATGTAGGCTTATTATGTGATTTCATTGATAAAGAACCTTCCAACTATGAAGAAGCAACAGAAAAGAAAGAATGGAAGGATACTATGATCGAAGAATACCAATCAATCATGAAGAATGATGTTTGGGATGTTGTCCCAAGACCTGAAGGGATGTTTGTAGTGACTTCCAAATGGATCTACAAGATCAAGCATGCTGCAGATGGCAGCAGAGAAAAATATAAAGCAAGATTCATGGCTCGTGGATTCTCCTAGAAAGAAGGAATAGATTATGATCAAACTTTTTCACCTGTAGCCAGATACACTTCCATCAAATCAGTACTTGCTCTAGTTGCAGTAATGAAATGGAAAATACACTAGATGGATGTCACAACTTCTTTCTTATGATGGTGTAGTGGAAGAGGAAGTGTATGTGGAGCAGCCACTCAGTTTTGAGAAACATGATAGGGAGTCTCATGTGTGTAAATTGAAGAAAGCCCTGTACGATTTGAAACAGGTACCCAAGACATGGTACGATAGAATTGACATATTTCCATCCAGTCTAGGCTTTACCAAGAGTAAAACAGATTCCAGCCTTTACTACAAGGTTGAAGATGGAAACCCAGTGATGCTCCTACTGTATGTAGATGATCTACTTGTAACAGGTATGGATGGGTTGATTGCTAATACAAAGAGAAAGCTTGCTACCAAGTTGAAATGAAGGACTTGGGTATGATGCATTATTTTCTAGGCATGGAGGTGTGGCAGAATGCAGATGGAATCTTTCTCGGACAAGGGAAGTATGTAGTAGAGATCCTGAAGAGATTTGGGATGATGGACTGCAAGGAATTAACCACACCTATAGAATTGAACCTGAATCTATTGAGTGATGCTTCATCTGATTTGGTTGATGCCACGATGTATCGTCAGATGATTGGATCCTTGATGTGCCTGACAAATATGAGACCAGATATTTGTGGACTCTCGGGAATGAGGCGAAGCTGAAGCTCTGCAATATGGGCCTCATGTTCTGCTTTCATCTTCTCTATCAAGCTTCAAGAATATTGTGCATAGTCTTTCAGCTTTACTATTCTTTGCTCCGGTTCTTCTTCAGCCTGCATGTCAAAGTCAGGGAGACTTCGACACGCCTCTTCCAACACTCGCACTAGTGTAGCATGCTTGTTTTTTGTTTCCCTTTTCTGTTCAGCTTCTTTCAACTATGCTTCGAGGCTCTCATGCTACTTTGTGGTATTCTCTAACTGCATGTGTGTGTAGCTGTCTCATTCTCAGATCTCCTTCATGAGTTCCAATTGACAAAAATGCAGCTCCGGCATAGAAAACTTAGTGTAATCTATCTCAACTATCATGCTTACCTACAATCAAGATGCTACGTCAGGTATTATAAGAGCTACACTTGGTATTTTTCCTCTGTTGTTTCTGGCTGGCCATTGTCTAGTATCTGGTTGTGCGCCTACTGGGGCACTGCTTGCTCCAGCGCCAGTTGCTATTCTTTTCAATAACTCCTTAAGGTCTACAATTCGTTGTGCTATGCCAGTGAGCACATCAAGATGTTTAGCTTCAAACTCTACCCATTTGCTGGATAATAACTCTATAGAATTCATTAGAGCCTGATCAAGCTCTTCAATTGTCAAAGCGGGCTCTTCGACGATATTCTTTCCCTTCGACGCCTTAGTTTTCTTTCTGGGCTAAGGCTTGGTAACTTCCTCCACTTCTGGGTACTTGCACTTATCTGGGAAATTAGGGTTTGAAATGGTCTTGAATGATTCTTATTCTTCTTCACCATTGTGCTCTTCTTCTTCTCCATCAGCTCCGTCATCTCCACCATGGTCACCTTCATTCGGCTGTGACTCATCCTGTTCTTCGCTCTCTTCTAGTGGGTCATTCTATTGCAGCTGACTAGGACCTACACCAACATCTGTTACTGGAGGGACTGGTATGTCGGGCCTTGTTCCTACATCCTTCATCCCTTCATCTAGCCACTGCTAAACTACTGCGAGGATGTCTTCCTGGTTCACCATGTATGGTAACTTCCACCATGTATGTTTGTTATCTGTGTAGGCTTGGATGAAGACATTATGCATATCAGCCTTGAATTTGGCCATTCCAGTATACTGAGAAAATAGCTCATTACTGAGCCGTGGTTTTTTCAGGATCTCAACTATAAGATTCAGCGAATAGTAGGCGAACACATAGTTCGTCATCTGCTACAAGGCCTTATCCTGTGAAACCCAAAGAGATGCATACCTTTCTGCACTAGTCATCTCCAGAGGCACATCAACAAACTGTGGCTTGGTAGGTTCTCTCCATCCTACCAGTGCAATAAGCACTAATAACCATGAATAATGAAAGGATATACCTTTCTCCTATGCATCACAGACATCTGCAAGGAATTCTCTAGCAATGTACTCTGTCCATTTGTAACTATATCCTTCGATATAGTTTGTAGCAATACTGACAATCGAGGTACGTACTTCATTAGGTCTACACTTCCTCATTAATTTGCATGCTAGGATCTCTGTGGTGAAGCGAATGTTCTGGTGCCGAATAGTCGATGTTTGATACCCTCGATTTCCTTTTGTCAAACCGAAGCGGTCCTTCATGTGTTGCGCCAGCTTTGTATCTTTGTGCTTTCCAACAAATTCAATCCCAAGATTAGGCCCTTCCTTCGGCAAGCCTATAATCCTATAAATTAGCTCTCCATCAATAGAAATTCTCTGGTTTCCTATCCATAGGTGCCCATCATGCACCAATGCTAATAACTACTTGACCACCGCTGTAACCTGTGGGCTGCGACCAAAGTGGGGGACATTCAGCATCTTCAACAAGCCAGCTTTTTCCAAGCCAGCAGCCCACTGTTTTACTTCAAGTAACATCGTTCCAACCTCCAGAAAATGGATGGAGTGCAAGTATTTCCCAGGTGTGAACTGCGAAAACTTCTCACAATCATTCGTATCGTGGTCTGCGTACTTGAGCCAATCTACTCTCCATGTCATCGTTCCGACCAAGTTCACACCTTGTGGCAGCGAAGGGGTGAGTAACACGAACTTGACTATCCACCAAGGTGTCTTAACTCCTGGTTGAACAAGAGGGAGATATGGTGGATGCTGCGATGCAACGTTCTCATCCTCACCGAAGTCTTTGAAATCTTTAGGTGGGAGCTCTGCCGAACCAAGAGGATTCATCTGAATCACGGGATCCTCCGGTGTCTTTCCTGATAGTTTGTGCCTTTCTTCATTCTTCTTAGAGAGAAATTTTGCCTTAAACTTCTTTCTATTAGATCGTGTCTGCATCAATTGATTCGACGCTGGGGAATTCTCTTTGCAAGGTGCAGATGTAGGTGGGTTCCTCATAAAGTTCTGTAGACCCCTCTTTCTAAAATATTTCAACAAGTGCTGGACTGCGCGATCAGCTGACATGGACTCAACTGTGAAACTCAAGAAAATGTGTAATGTGAAATTCGCAGGCCTGGGTGTCTTCTTATAGGATCCAATGACCAAATATACCATAACTTTGCATTAAAGACAACAAATCTGACCGAGCGGTGGTAGATATTGTCCAAACGGTGCTAGATTTCCCAAGTATGGCTATGGATTCAACTAAAATCTCATCATTATAGGAAGTTAATCCAGTTAATGTACCGATGCCACCAAATCTAATTTTTTCCAACGGTTGCATTTTAAGCTTCGTCACACCTTTCTTCTTCAGGACAACCACTAACTTCGGCTTTGCCACAATAAGGACCTTCGACACAATATATACCTTCAACACTTCGTAAATTTTCCAACAATTTGTCAAAGCTCTCTGAGAACAGCTTCATTATAGTCTAGTACCCAATTTCAACTCTTCTTGGTACTTAGACTCTTCTTCTTGCTATTACTTCTGAATCTACTTGCATTCCCATGGCGGGAAAAATTTCTCCATTCAATTTAGCTAACTAAACTGAACCACCATCGGTAACTTTCTGAACTATGTATGGTCCTTTCCAACATGTCTTGAATTTACCTGGGAACTTCATGAATTTACTGTCATACAAGAGCACAAGATCACCATTCTAAAAATGCTTCTTCTTAATGTGTCTATCATGCCATGCTTTTTCTCTAGCTTTCTGTACTTGCTTCTAGAAACCTACAATGAATCTGCCTTCTTCTAGTTCCAGTATCTTCTCTAGCCTTTCATTCAACATGGCTGGATCATCCATATCTGTGAAGGCAGATATTCTGAGGCTAGGAACAATGTACTCCATGGGCATAACTGCTTCTTGTCCATATACCAGCCTAAAAGGTGTGTGGCCTGTAAACTTCTTGGAAGTGGTTCTATAAGCCCATAATACTGTTGGAATTCTAAGATCCCAATAATTTCTTTTAACATTGCAAACCTTCGTCAGAGCATGCTCAAGAATCTTGTTAAAGGCTTTGACAGTTCCATTTGCTCGAGGATGGTAGGCAGTACTCTTCTGATGATATACTTGAAATTCTTTGGTCAATGCTTCAATATTCTTATTCAGAAAATGTGATCCTTGATCACTTATAAGAATTCTAGGACACCCAAACCTCGACAAGATATTATCAAATATGAACTTCACAGGTGTAGCAGTGCTACAGTCCTTGACAGGTTGAGCTTTGGCCCAACGAGTAAGGTAATCAGTTGATGTAATAATGTATCTTGCTCCAGATTTCTTTGCAGGAGGATTGATTGGTCCAACAAAATCAATATCCCACTTGTCAAATTATTGCAAAGTTACCTATGGAACCAGAGGCATCTCATCCCTCCTGGATGGTTTGCCTATCCTCTGACAGATATCACAACTGTGGCAATACTCTCTTGTATCCTTATGAATTGTAGGCCACCACAATCCAGCTGTCAGAATCTTCTGTGCCGTAGCTTTTCCTGCATAATGACCTCATGCTACTCTAGAATGTGCCTTAGCCAAAATCAATGGCTTTTCATGCTCCAGGACACATCTTCACAGTATTTCATCTAGTCCCATCTTATATAGCTATCCTACTATCAAGGTAAAGTCAGCTACTTCTTCTGCTGTGTTGTAATCTCAGAGGGTGCAAAACTTGTAGACAAGTACTAAACAATATCCTGAAAATAGTCATCAACCATCTGGATGGAAAACAACTGGGCATCAGGAAGACCTTCGTCCAAACTAGTGGGCTCTTCTCCTGACTCGAGCCTCGACAAGTGGTCAGGCCCCAGGTTAAGTCTTCCTAGCTTAACTATGATTTCAAAGTCATACTCCTGAAACAAAATCAACCATCCACATATCCTTCCACCTAACACAGGCTTGTTAACCAAATACTTCAAAGCAGAATGGTCAATTAACATCTTAAAATGAGATCCTAACAAATAATGTCGAAATTTATGCAAGGCATAAACCATAGCTAGACCTTCTCGTTCTATCATAGTATAATTCTTTTCTGCTGTGGACAATTTTCTACTTGCAAAAGCAATAGGGTGATCAATATTACCTTCACCTGACTGAGCCAATACTATACCTAAAGCAATGGAAGATGTATCGACATGAACATGAAACTCCTTACTCCAGTCAGGGAATACTAAGATAGGGGTAGTTACGATCTTTTCTTTCAAAATATCCAAGATTTCCTGACATTCAGGTGTCCACTCAAACTTAATATCTTTCTTCAATTTCTTTTCCATAGGGGTCGTAATCTAAGCATATCCTTTAATGAATTTCCTATAATATCCAGTATGACCAAGTGTAGTGCAAAGTTACTTAACAAACTTCAAAGGTGGCAAGTTCACAATAATGGCTATATTTGCAGGATCCACCATCAATCCTTGCTTGCATACAATGTGACCTAGCAGAATTCCAAAAGGTGCACAAAAGATACACTTCTTCAGGTTCAATGAAATCTGATGTTGTCTACACTTGTCCAACATAAGTCTTAAACTGGCTTTATGATCTTTCAATAAACCAAAGATAGTCCAATCATCAAAGTAAACTTCCAAGAACTTATGAATAAATTCCTTAAATGCAGATATGACTACTCTGGAAAA
>LPNX011097921.1:288034-392712 GCA_001517045.1 Pseudotsuga menziesii
AATAGTATACTGAAAAGATCCCATTTCTATAGAGAAGGTTGTTTTATGTCAATCCTCTAGAGCAATTCTAATCTGATGCTAACCTGAAAATCCATCAATGAAAGAAAACACTTCTTGACCTCCGACATTGTATAAAACTTCATCTGTAAAGGGAGTAGGAAAAGGGTCATGCAAACAGGCATCATTCAGCTTCCTCAGATCAACACAGATTCTGATTTCTCTCTTGGTCTTCTTTTCTTGTACCACCATAGGGTTGACCCATTCAGACTCTTCGACAAGCTCAATGATTCCTACAGCGAGCATCTTATCTAGCTCCATCCTAAATTTTTCTTTATACTTAGGGTTCAGCTGATAAGGGCGCTGCTTCACAGGCTTCGCATCAGCTTTCAAAGGGATTTTTATCACTCCTATATCACCAAGGATACCTTTCATTTCTGAGAACTTCGTCGGAAATAAGTCCTGATACTCATGGAGGAGTTCAGTCACTTTGCTCACCATTTCTTCATCCCAATAATCTCCAATGGTAGCGTACTTGGGAATTTCTTCGGATCCAATGTTTACTTTCCTTGTCTTCAAGGGCTGAGTTAATTCAGGTGATTCGACTGCTGGTCCATGTACTTTGCAATGTCCTTCTAACTCAAGAATATTAATGTTGCGAGGGTCATCGTCGTCATCAATGGTGAGGTTATAACATTCTACTGCATTAGCTTCTTGTTCCTTCTAATCAGGTTGGTACTTGGCTATTTCTTTATCATCAAACACCGTAGTATGGATCAACCTAATAGCTGTGTCCAAAGTAGGGAAAACCTCATTAATAGAAAATGTGAGAACAAAACTATCGGCAAGGCTAACCCAACTTACAATACCATGGCGAAGCTCCACCTCCGCATACCAGTTCTTTGCTACAAGTTCCAGAGTGTGTACAAACCTATGTACCCATTCTTCACAAGGTACATGCTTCCATGCTTCATAGCACTGCTCCAAATGTTCCTAAGGGCTAGTCTTACCATTAAATCTGCTTCGTACCTCCTGAGGTTGATCCATGAATCTCAGGAAAAGAAACTTTTGACAAGCTCTCCAACTATGAATATGATTTTTATGACCATTCCACCATCTGGCAGCTGTGGCTCTGAATACTGAATCTAGAGTCTCATTTTCCTGTGAATCTAGTACTTGCTCTAAGAATTGTACAATAAAATCTTCTAGGTCTGTCAAGCCATCAAAAGTAGGTAAGATTCTTGTCTATGAGCCAACCCATCTGATAGACTTAGTAATTCTTGCACATCGATGTCCATGTAGCTCATAAAGTCGATTCTACCAATTCTCTAGATCTTCATCTGAATCAGTCATGCAAGAATTGTCACACTGGCAATCCATTATACCTTCAGTAGTAGGGTTAACATAGTCTTCTTCTTTAGCTGTGATTTTGTAAATATGATCCAAAACATCTGAATCTTCATCTCTAACTGGCTCTATATACCTTTCTCCTTGAGAAGGGTCCAATGGTACTATGACTCTCAAGCCTTTTCCTTCAAAAGTCATATGTCTATTCTTAAGGTTGATTACTGCATAATTGTCTAGTTCCTATTCAATTCCTAGCAATGCTGGATAGGGGTTGCTATCATCAGTTATTTCAATGACTTCAAAATCTGCTAAAGTACTAACTCCATCAATATCCACTGGTAAACTAGGGAATCTTCCCAAGGGCACAATCTTCTGCTAATTGGATAATCTCAACTGTATAGGGGACCATTCAATCATAGGTTTTCCCATTTGTTCCCATGTCTACTTAGTTAGGACATTCACTTTTGATCCCAAGTCTAAAATGATATCAGTCATGTCATAATCTCCTATCTGAGCATGCAATCTCATTTCTCTTCCAGTCCTTCTAACTCTATTAACAGTTTTTCCTCTAGCAGAGCTTCGATGAGGTTCACAAGACCCAATAACTTTCTGTAAATTGTTCAAAGCATTCTGATTTCTTAATAGCTTCATACAACTCTGTAAAAATGATGTCAGTGTACTTACTTGATCCGACGAAGCTTCTTAAAACTATAACTGCTATTGATGCTGTTGCGTAGTTGCTACTGATGTTCTTGGATCAGCAAAGTCTTTTTTAGCTTCCATAAATGTTCCTTTTTCTCTTCCAACATCGAAGGCTTGAATTTTCTCTGGGGTCTTACGGACCCAAGCCTCGTCAGGTTGTTTTCCCTTATTCTGCATGTGCGTCGTAGTTCCACTCCCTGTAACAACGTTAAGGGCTGGGATAGGTATTTTCTCTACAGCAATCATCTGAACATTCTAAGTAGGAGTGCTATTTATTTCTTGTATCTTGGCTATCAACTGTGGGCATTTTTCAATCACATGATCTACTGCTCTACAATATCGACATATCGTAGTTGGGTTCTGACATTCTCTAGCTACATGTCCTGCTTGATTACAGTTATAGAAAATAATCTGGCCCCATCCTCTTCCAGGAATACCACCACGACCATGACCTCTAAAATTACCTCGACCTGGTGTACCACCATGGTAACCATATCCATCATTGCCTTATGCATCGGTTTGTACCCTATAAGCATCATAGGTTCGCTCTCTCACAAGGTCAAAACTACGACATTCGTCTTCGTTGTGTCCAACTGACTTACAGAACTTGCAGTAGGGATTCTTAGGTACCTGAACATATCTCTGCAGTAGATAGCAATCTTCAGGTTGATGCTGGCCAGTTGTTCTACAGATCTCACAATATAGGACATTATGGTTAAATGGGTTCAGTGCACCAGTATTCAAATAATTTCATAATGCAGGACACTGTTCTTTTTCATGACCTTCTATCTTACATCGTGTACACCAAACCTTGTCTCGAATAGATTTCCCTTTTTTCATGTCACGAAGCTCCAAAGCCATTTCTTCTAACTGTGCCTGTATCTGGGCTATTCCAAAATTATCTCCAACAGGAGTTGTTTCAAGTTTCATAGCAATTTCCAACAACTCTTGTTGATCAGCAACCTTCTGTTGCATAAGTGGAGTCCTGATATGAGGTAATAGTGCTGCAATGAGCCATTCTTTATGTTGTTCTGGTCCAATAGTGAAACTAACTTGATCCAACAGAACCTTGAACCTCTAATCAAAGTCCCAAACTGATTCACCTCGCTTCTGCTGAATTTCTTTTAGTTCAGTTATACACTATTACTTCGATTTAGGCTTCTTGAATTCTTTGATCATTGCTTCTTTAATATCATCCAAGGGATAGTTCTGAGTACTGGAAAACTTCATAAACCAGGTCAAAGCTCGGTCTCTGAAAGAGGTGACCAGCTGCACTCTTCTTGTATTTTGATCCATAATATTCTTAGCAGTCCAAACAGCTTCTCATAAGAACCAAAACTGCTCTGGATCCTCTGATCCAGTTCCTTTAAAGATTGGGAGCTTGATATCATCATTCACATGGGCCATAGTGAATCGAGGGGGAGGAGGAGGAAGACTGATAACAGGGGAAGACTGGTAACATGAGGAAGGGAGCTTTCTGAGGTAGACTGACCTGCGATAGGATTACTTGGTCTAGGGTTACTTTCAGATTGTGAAGGGTGCTCAGGGATAACAGATCTTTGTTGTGGAGAGATAGGAGGGTTTCCAACAAAAGGGGTTTCTTCAAATTCAGATTCTTCTGGAATTAATGAGGTATAATCAGTATTCTGGCCTAGGATATAGGATCCAAGAGTTCTCTTGTATATTTTACCATTGTGAAGCAAACCACTTTGCTCGTCAAAGTCACTTTCGCTTCCAAACATAGGTTAGTAGAAAATAAATCTAGCAATCTGATTGGATAAGCAATATGCCTTTCTCAACCAAGAGCATTTTAATTTTCAGACTTAATGAATTCAGGTACTTACCCCTTGGTTCTTTAAAAATTTGTCTTTGTACTTCACTGAAAGAAGTATGTGTGTCGATGGCAAACTCCATCACAAATGCTTCAAGGGTTCATTTTGTCCAAAAGTCAACAACTCTTGATACCGCATTGTTCACACTTTTCAATAGCTTAATTCTTTCTAGCATCCAGTCAGGAGACTAATCTTCTTTGAAGTTTGTCTTTCTTTCTGTCAACCTAGATAACCACTGGTGCAATTCTGTGGATACTAGTAAAGAAAATTTCATAAATATCAGTAAAAATGTACCTTTGCAAGAATTCATCTAAGCTACGACCATGGTCCTTATTCTCTTGTTCAACAAATTTCAGGTAAGTATATTCAACCCAGTCACTGATTTCTTTTACTGAGGGCCTCCAAAACATATCCCACCAGGTACGACGTAGATCCCTCTTAAAGCAGATACTGGTTCACCTGGCAATGAAACCAATTTGTTGGGCGAATGGGTAGACCCGAGTTCTTATGATTTTATCTTCGCACCAGCAAACAGACCCACAGTGTTGGCCCTTTCGGCAACAACCTACGAACAGGTTGCAGTCTCACCCGAAACAACTATGGGGTGCCACAGAATTAGGTTTCTGTAGGTGAAAGAGGGATATTGTTGTACCTTTAGCCTTAACAAAGAATAACTATGCAATACAGAGCTTCGACATTCACTTAAATAGCTTTGTAGTTTAGATAAAAAGACAGTTTCTTGCTTAATCCTTAACCGGGAATTCACAACAAAGTTAATACTTATCAATTTATCTTACTTTACCATTCATCTACTTATAAAATGCATAAAAACATAACAGGAACAAAATAAAAAGAACCACCACAACACAAGATATGTGTGGTTCACCCCCAGTGTAGGGGCTACGTCCACAGAACTGTGTTTATATTCAACAATTTACAAAACAACATAGTTCTGATCTGTGCACTCAGCTACAGATATTCTCAACAACCCAAAACTATGCACTTAGTTGTAGAACCTTTCTTCCAAAACCCTCTCTGCACTCAGCTGCAGAGGTTGTCCATGCATTCAGCTAGGACTTAACCTTAAACCCAAAAATATACCTTAGCTTCTTTGCATCACATTATCATCATAACACGAAGCTTTTTCTTTCTCCGCTTTGACTCCTTTACATAAGTTCATATTTATACAAGTGCAATATTACAATACCATGGGCTTAAACCATGGGTACCCAAAAACCATGGGACATTTACAAAAAGAGGGGCTTCGACCCAACCCCGAAGCCCCTAAGACTATTTTGGACCACAACTCCGCTTACAAGCTTCGCACCAAAACCGCGGAGCTGCCAAATTTAAGGGCCTTCAAGGTTCGAGCCCCAACAGTAAATTGAAGAAAGCCCTGTATGATTTGAAACAAGTACCCAAGACATGGTACGACAGAATTGACATATTTCTATCCAGTCTAGGATTTACCAAGAGTAAAACAGATTCCAACCTTTACTACAAGGTTGAAGATGGAAACCCAGTGATTCTCCTACTGTATGTAGATGATCTATTTGTAACAGGTATGGATGGGTTGATTGCTAATACAAAGAGAAAGCTTGCTACCAAGTTGAAATGAAGGACTTGGGTATGATGCAATATTTTCTAGGCATGGAGGTGTGGCAAAATGTGGATGGAATCTTTCTCGGACAAGGGAAGTATGTAGTAGAGATCCTAAAGAGATTTGGTATGATGGACTACAAGGAATTAACCACACCTATGGAATCGAACCTGAAGCTATTGAGTGATGCTTCATCTGAGTCAGTTGATGCCACGATGTATCGTCAGATGATTGGATCCTTGATGTACCTGACAAATATGAGACCAGATATTTGCTTTGTTGTGAACACCTTGAGCCAGTTCTTGACAAATCCAAGACATGTTCACTTGATTGTTGTGAAGCATATTCTGAGATACTTGAAGGGTACAGTTGATTATGGGCTCAAGTATAAGGCTGGTTAGAAGATTAACCTAGAGGGTTATGTTGATTCAAATTGGGTAGGAAGTGCCATCGATAGGAAGAGCACTTCAGGGTGTTGCTTCAATATGGGATTAGGTGTGATCTCTTGGTTTAGCAGGAAACAATCTTGTGTGGCACTGAGTACAGCTGAAGTAGAGTATGTCACAGCTTGTTCATCTACTTATGAGGCAGTATGGCTGAGGAAGCTACTATCTATTTTATTTGATCTCCAGTTAGATGCTACTTGTATATATTGTGAAAACCAGAGTTGTGTGAAGCTGTCAGAGAATCCGGTGTTCCATGAAAAGTTGAATCATATCGAGATCAAGTATCACTATATCAGGGATATGGTGCAGAGAGGAGCAGTGAAGCTACAATATGTTGCGACGGACAAATAGATAGCTAATGTGTTGAATAATCCATTGGCTAGGGTGAATTTTGAGTACTTCAGGGAAAATCTTGGTGTTCTCCAGATTGAGATTCCTCCCAAGAGGAAGTGATGTGTCCGTGCTGAGCCCTTCTAACATGGTGAGAGGATTGGTTCCTTCCATGGTCAGATGTAAGTGTTATTCCCTTCTGACATGGTGAGAGGATTGGTTCCTTCCATGGTCAAATATAAGTGTTGTGCCCTTTCGACATGGTGAGAGGATTGGTTCCTTCCATGGTTAGATGTAAGAGCTGGGACATGGTGAGAGGATTGGTTCCTTCCATTGTCAGATGTATGTGTAGATCCCACATCCAGCATGAAAAAGTGCCGGCTCTATGAAGACACATCTAGTATGAAAAAGGACTAGCTCTGTGTAGATCCCACATCCAGCATGAAAAAGGGCTGGCTCTGTGAAGACACATGTAGTGTGAAAAAGGACTAGCCCTATGTAGATCCCACATCCAGCATGAAAAGGGCTGGCTCTGTGAAGATTCATCTAGTATGAAAAAGGACTAGCTCTATGTAGATCCCACATCTAGTATGAAAAAGGACTATCTCTGTGAAGACTCATCTAGTATGAAAAAGGACTAGCTCTGTGTAGATCCCACATCTATTATGAAAAAGGACTAACTCTATGAAGACTCATCTAGTATGAAAAAGGACTAGCTCTGTGAAGACTCATCCAGTATCAAAAAGGACTGGTTCTATGTAGATCCCACATCTAGTATGAAAAAGTACTAGCAAGGTGAAGACTCATCCAGTATGAAAAAGGACTGGCTCTGTGTACATGCCACATCTAGTATGAAAAAGGACTATCTCTGTGATGATACATCTAGTATGAAAAAGGACTGGATTTGTAGACATACATCCAGCATGAAAAAGCACTGGCTCTGTAGAAATTCCTATGATGAGAAGAATCAAGAGATAACACCCGTGATCATGACCCAGTGATGATCCAGATCGAGTGATGATGATCCAGATCCAATGATGTTGATCCGGTGGAGATGATCCAGTAGTGATGATCTAGATCAAGATGAAGATGACTTGAATATGAAGATGGATTGAAGATGAATATGATGAGAACTCATTGATGATCCAGATGATACAAGGAAGAAGACCCGTGCTGATAAATTGTGTCGAGAGAATACCTTCCTAGTTAAGAGGGAGTGTTGATGTATTTGTAAATTTGGAATATATTCACTTGTATATCTTATGTCTTGTACCCTGGTGTTTAATATTTCGGGAAGTATCTGTAATGTATTTGAGTCATTTCATGCCTCGATGTTCCTATAGGGAGATTCAATAATGTAAACAATTCATGTCAAGTCATTGTGGGTAACCCTCCTATTGTTCAAGGGGTTAAAGTCCTCACAATTTCGGGGACCTAGGGTTATTAGACTCTCTTAGAGAAGTCAACCCTAGTGATTTATTGTCAAGTCAAGAATTATTATAAATAGAGAGCGAGCCTCTATATTTATCACACACTCACTCACACTTAGTTGTAGCACATAGCTGAGAGAGAAGAAGTTGCTAGGGCTAGAAAGAAAGAGGCTACTTCTGTTGGGAGATCATCTTCCTATTTTGGGGTTTTACTTTTTGTGTTGATTCTATATCTGAGGAAGTTGTGTGGTTTTCTCCATTTATGGTTTCCACGAGGAAAAACATTGTGTTCATTATCTCTTGTGTTTGATTGTTGTTCTTGGTATTCTCTCAATTAAATATCCTAATATAATGCGAGCTTAAATGATAAAAATCTAACACAGAGTCCCTCCAATTTAGTTGGGGTGGAGACAAGGAAGAATAAGATAATCAGGAAGAAGGGGATGAAATGGAATCTGATAACCAAGAAGAAGAATCAAGTGAGGATGCAGCAACAAGAAACCCTGTAGAAGGGATAGAAGATTTGGGGGCTCCATCAGCAGAAGCTAAAACTGGAACAACATTTGATGCTGCAACAGTTGAAGCTAAACCTATAGGAGCTATGATGACAGAAGAAAATGTAGATATTTTCACCATTGAATCATCTCTAGAATGGATGGGAACTCTTACCAAGGAGGAAATGGAGATGGAATATACCTGAGAAGATGCTAGAATAAGAAACATTCCTTCTACATCAGCTGCAGAATTGGAAGCCCTCCTACCAAAAAAGAAGAGAAGAATATCAAAGGAGGAGATGCAATCATCAAGGCCAGTGATAACAAGGAGAACTAGATCAGTCACAGTAGCAGAAGTGGCATGGGAAAAATGGGAAAATATCAAAGAAAACATTGAATTTCCCATCTTGAGACCTAAGGCAAATGCTGCCCCACAATAACCTGTTGCAAAGGAACCTCAAATTGAGGGACTTCCATTTGAAAATGGTTTGTTGAAGGAAGAGGTGCAAGTGCTTCAGAAGGAAGTGGAAAGATGGAAGGAAACATGTTAGAAACAAGTGGAAAGTAGATTTCACACACTTGTGGGAGCTCCAAACCAGATTGAAGGATCACTTTCAGCTGAGGAAGGTGATGAATTGAAAAAGGTAGTTTTCCCTAAGTGTGGAGAAATATATAGTCAATCAGGATACAAAGTTACAATGCATGCATTTGTGGCACAAAAACCCACACAGACAGTTGGAGAAGAGAGAGGAACATCTACGAGAGAATTGAGAGATAAAGAAGAACCAGAAGTAGAAAGGATCCCCAGGGTATAGGTAAGGGAATGCGATCAATTTCAAGCTCATCCATAGGGTTTTGTTACACAAGAACCAACAACCCTAGAAATGTTTGTTGAAGCTGCTACTCAATTGGAAGTGAGCGAGTGAGAGGTTGAGACAATCCCTGACCTGAACCTACGAGTTCTTACTATGACCCTAAAACAATTTCAATACATAGAACTAGTGAGGGGAGAACTTCAGCAATAGGAAAATGTTGAATTTGATCAGGATGTTGTCACACAAGAACCAACATGCTCATAAAACCTTGCTGAGACTCTGATTTGGCTAGGGGTAACTAATCTTGAGGTGTTCATAATCCCCGATGTGGAACTAGGATAAAATGAACAGATGCAGTCCCATCCATCAAGGGACACTAAAGCATTTGGGGATCAGTCTCATCTACCTCGAGACACTGAAATAATTGGGGACCAGCCTCATCTCTCATGGGATATGGAAGTAACTCAAGAGCAACCCAAGTTTCCATAGGATCTAGAACAGCAGGAAACTGTTACACAAGAACCAACATCTTTGCAGCCCTCTGTTGAAGCCACGGCCGAGAATCAAGAAGTTCCAGCTGAAAATCAAGAAGATACTGAGACTAGAACACAGCAAGATGTCGTCACACAAGAACCAACATCTTCACCATTGGGTGTTGAAGTTGACAAAGAGAGGTTTTAGGAAGGAGGTGTTGTCACATAAGAACCAGCATCCTTAGAATTTATTGCAGAAGTACAATTGCAGGAAAAAGTTGTTGAACCACTGGTAGAACAAGAAGTTGTTTCACTTCCAATCTAGAAAAATGAGGCTGAAACATTGGATAATAAGGTATGGATGAAATCTTCCCAAGAATTTGTCAATTTAGATTCTAATGAGGAGAAGGACATGGGAGAGGAAAATATTCAAGGTCTAATAGAAGAACTCTCACTGCTGAAAATAGAAGTGAAGAAATGGAAAAGTGAGGTGGATAGATATCAGCAAGGAATGATTCCCATTGTTCAGCATAAGAATACTATCATTGAATTGAGGGAAAGATGGGAAGAAGAGCTCATATTCCAGAATTACTATTGGGAAGAAGCACAGAAATAATTGAAGGAGTTGAAAAAGTTCAAGTCCATGCAAAGGAGAAAGACCAACTGTACATTCTCTCCTGAGAATTTATGAGCTCTAGAGCTCCATATTCCTCTTATCCTGTATTTTTATATGAACAATTCACTTGGTTTAAGATGAAGGCACTAAAAGAAGGGAGACCTTATGAAGTAGTAGATTCAGACCAATTTTTGGAAACCTTTATGAAAAGTAACTTCACCGAGCAGAATATTTTGTGTGATATTTATTTACATGAAATTTTTTGCCCCTTTGACCGATATTCAAATCCTACTCCACATCTAGGTGATGTTCAGCTGAGTGCTAAGGGCGTTTGTTTCTTTTGGCAGCAACCATGTGTAATGGGAGGATTCATTTTAGACAAATTCTCATAATGAGGCTCACTCGAATCTCTAGATTCGATGTGAACCTCAATCTCCTCACCTTGTTCATAATCATCAAACAGAGAGGCTTGAATCTCCCATCCAGACTCAACAACTGGTCAAGTTTCAAGAAATTCATATCACCTTGTGTTATCCATATTTCCAGGCAGCAATGTTTATCTTTAGAGGGTAGTAAGCATAGGTGGCAGGCTTCCCCTTCATCAATTAAGAAAAGGGACACTTATTGCTTCAATAATTTTAAACAGGATCTCCCAAGGGTCAAAGGGTATGTCGATTGTATGAGGAAATGTGGAGCTAACTGGTTGGGACTTAAATTCAAATTCTCACTTATTTGGTTTCCAGCAAAACCATATAGGGAATATTTTTCATTGACCAAAGCAAAAGAAAGGCAGTGTTGGAAATATTGGGTGTCACATAATGGATATCTAGATGGGAGGAAATCACCCAAATACTCCTACAAATTTTCATCTCTCTATGAGCGAGGCACACTTCGAGATTCTGATTCATATTAGTGGAGGTTGTTGCATGAGGACATGCAACATAGCAGTTGGGTGGAGATGTTGGGTCCCAAAATGCCCCTTTTTAACCACATCCTTTTTACCCTATTTTTCTTGTCTTATTCCATTTTGCGCACCAAATAGACATTCTTTCCTCACTTGAGCCCTGAATCTTCACAGGTATGATTATTTATTGTTTCATCTTATTAATTCTTATTATTGTTATAATCGAGACTTTGTTTCTTGAATTATGCTAACTCACTATGGTTTCAAAAAGATAGTGCAAGATGTGAGAGATTATAGGTGTAGCATCTCAAGTGGTCCAAAGAGGATATGAGAATTCACTATCAGCTGTGACTTGCCAGTCCCATCTATACACGTGGATCCAACCAAGGGCCACCATTCTACGCGAGTTGTGACAGACATGGCTGCGACAAACATTGCTTCAACAGACTTAGCTACAACAGCGCGCCACTACTTAGCTACAATCATTTGGGCCTCTCTTGAATTGGTTATGTTATTAATCTACTGGCTCAGGCAGCAGAATTTCCTATATTCCCTACCTCTGTTTAATTCCACTCACAGCTGTAACAATGCATGTAACAGGGCAACCTCAAGATTGTAGATATTCATGGTTTCCTGATATTAGTGGTTGAGGGTTACGATTATTGATGTATAAGTACAGGGAAGTATTCAGAGCCAGGGGTTGGGCAATATTAGATTTTATTGTGTAAGTTGTAACAGATACTGTACCTTCATTTCACCATTTCAATACACGGAGCAAGATTTTTCAGATCTCTGTGTTTTAACATGTGTTAGTTTCGGCGTCTCTGTTCGAAGGCTGGGCCCGCCTTCCCACAGATATCGATGAGTTAATTAGATGTTTGCTTAACTACTTGTGTGGTGTGGATATTACATTATATGCAATTGTTTCAGTATCTGCAATAGTTATTTTAATCATTGTGTCTCCTTGAATACTCAGTACTTGTTGATGTATTTGTAACTTCGGAATGTATTCACTTATATATATCATGTATTATACCCTGATGTTTATTTTGGGAAGTATCTATAATGTAATTGAGTCATGTCATTCCCCGATGTTCTGATTGAGAGATTCAATAATGTAAACAATTCATGTAAAGTCATAGAGTATATCCCTCCTTATTGATCAAGGGTTAAATTCCCCATAGTTGTGGGGCCCTATGGTTATTAGAATCTCCTAGAGAAGTCATCCCTAGTGAGTTATTGTCAAGCTAAGAATTAGTATAAATAGAGAGGGAGCCTCTCTATTTAACATACATTCATACACATTCACTCACACTCAGTTGTAGTGCATAACGGAGAGAGAGAGAAGAAGCTAGGACAAGAGAGAAAGAGACTAATGCTATCGAGAGATCATCTTACTGTCTTTGGGTTTTACTTTTGGTGCTGATTCTATCTCTGAGGAAGTTGTGGGGTTTTCTCCTTTATGGTTTCCCCAAGTAAAATATTTGTGTTCATTGTCTCTTGTGATTGTTTGATGTGTTTGTTATTCTATTAGATAATATCCTAAGATCATATAGCTTAAATGTTAAAAATCTAACCGTACTTGAATTTCCGTTAAGCTGTAGCAGTGTTGTGTGACAGTCGACTGTGTAGGTTAGCTTCTTTTATGCATGTGTGTGATAGCTATAACAGTCAATATCCCCCTTAGTTTCCTTTAAATTATTTGTATTGCTCAAGTTTACTAATTCATATAGACTATGGTTTAAAACTGTTGATTCAATTCTTGTTATTTCTCATTTCCAGATTAAGGTTGGATTAGCTAGTCATAATGGATCTACACATAGTCTGGTAAATTAGGATTTAACTTTCTGCAAAAGTAATTCTAGATATTTATTCCAGGGATCATTCATTACTGGATTGAAGTTATAGGCAGTAATTGCAATTCTGGATTCTTAGATAGGTAGTTTAGATCAGTTTGATTATGGGAAGAGCTTGATAAAATAGACAAGTAGGACAATTTATTCAGTCATCAACTACTTAGTGTTTAAGCACAGACAGTGTAAGTTATCTTTGAAATAAAATACTTCCCTGGGTTGATAATTTATATTGAGCATTATACATGATGGTTTTAATTAACTGACATATAGAGTGACCAAAAATGGCCGAGTTAGGATAAACTTCATTTGAACAAAAGCATAAGGAAAATGGTGACTGAAATATGAAGCATAGACTCAACATGCAAACTAGGACATCTCTACGACACATGAGGCATAAAAAGAGGCTCCATAGGGACTAGAAGCATAACCAGTTAGTGGATAAAAATCACAATAATGAGTACAAATCCTAAAGTCATACTAATAACCCAACCAACAGATGTGATATACAATGCTCTGTTTGAAGGAGACACGACTCGACAACTACCAAAATTAATATCATTTCCCATCCGGATTTTTATTTTGTTTTAGTTTTTGGGGAATTTTTAAGATTAGAAAGATTGAAAAAGAATAAAAGTTCTTATAGTATACATCTAGGAGGAGACGAGTGTCGTAGGAAAGAAAACTTGTTCCAAGGAGTGGAACATACCTATGATCAATGCAAGGAAGCATGTGAAAGATGAGGACACTCGAGGGAAGGTCTCCTCCCAGTAAGGGATGATCAAGATGCAAAGGATATATAAAAGGCCCTTCTTGGCTAGGATTGAGATGAGCTCGAGTTACATGGATTATAACTATGAATTGGGGAGACGACATAAAGCTCAATAAGGAAAGAAAAACACATGACATGAAATTACAAATTGATGTACAAGGGAGTCCTTGTGGGAGATGGCCATCATAAATTTCAAGTGGGATATGAATCTCTTTCTCAAGGACATGGAAGGACTATAAGGGACTCCCAAACCTAGTGGAGAAATCTCAGCATGGGTAAAAAACTACAAAGCGAGATCTAACTAGCGAACCCATGAATAGGAAGGATCTACCACTTACATAATGCCAATTCTAATAGCGGTATGAAGGTTTTATGACATTACGAAGTGGGTTCGTACCTATAGTCAAGGTGACATGGTCATAAGGAGATGCATTAGAGGAATTTTGAGGTCTAAAATGGGCCTCCTAAAGAAAATAATAAAATAATAGTTAAAATAATAAAATAATATTTATTAATTTTGTAGGAAAAAAGAAAAAAAACTACTTTTTGTGTTCGTATTTTTGACATATCTCCCTGTGTTTTTACTCAAATTTTGATCATGTCATCATCACATTTTTTCAGGTATTTCTTGTTTTTGGGGTAGCGAGGTCCGTCAAAAGTATGCAGTATGGGTAGTCATTGGATGCAGAATCCAATTCCACATCCAACAAGCTCTCCCGATCGCAATTTGAGTAAAAAAACAAGGAGATATGTTGAAAATACAAACAGAAAAAGTAATTTTTTTATGACAAATATGTCAATTCAACCATTATGGTTGACTCATTTTATTGGAATTCTATTGGTTCTTGAATTCCAACTCACAAGAACTTATTGTTGGGGCATTTTGTTATAAGGTCCATTTTAGACCCCAAATTTCCTCTGATGCATAATGCAAGCGGATGTGTGGTCCTAAACTATATGTCAGTTCGAAATTATACCTGTAATAGATACAAATGGGTCAAAGTATTGCTAAAAGTACACTCAAATCGGGTCCCTACACCACAACATTAGGAAAAAAATTCCAAAATAGCTAATAAGGGTCCAAACTATAGAGTAGTGGGTAAAATTTCTATAAAATAGTAAAAAAGTCATTTTCACCATACCATTTGATAATTTTACCCCACATAGTGCATTTGAACCATGAAATTCAAACACTGATTCCGGGAGCTACTATAACATCTCCTTAAATTATGAATATGTGTGTGTGTGTGTGTGTGTGTGTGTGTGTGTGTGTAAATCTATAACTTCCTAAGAAGATAAATCCATGAGATGTTATAATCTACGCTAAATCAGTTGTGAGAACAATTACAGATGTGACTCAGTTTAGTTTTCAAGACTTATAAGATTATACTTAGTGTTTTCACAGCATGTCCTTTCTACGAAAAGTATTTCAATGTATTGTAATGTAATACACCAATTTTATCTTTTGTAAGTTAAAAATTGTCGTAAATGATGTTTTATGTTCTTTCATCCTTGACCCTACCTATAAGTTAGGAGGGGGAGGGTCATAGGCCTTACTTATCCTTTTTGGCTAATGCATAACCCTCATTTTTCCTTGTGCAGTTGAATTTAACAGTGGAGGGATAGAGTCCTAGATAAAATTCCTCAAGCTAAGGGTTAAACACCTAGACCTAACAAATTCCAGTTCTTGACAACACTAAAGAACTTATTCTTGCTAGGAGGAAAAGCACATAAGGCTAAACAAACAATATAAAGGAAAAAAGGTGAGGTAATGGTGTAATTTGATATCCAAAGAAATACATTAAATTTTTGGGTCTTTACTCACACCATGGTGTAAAAATAGGTCTATACTTGGAAGATAATATACGACTGCATGCGTAACCACAAGGTATGAAGACTTCCCTCCAAAGAGAATCAAGGGAAAAGACTTGGATTATAAAGTTTAGGGTAACATCACTTGGCATTTGATGTTCACGTGACTACGTAAATGATCCAGTTGTTTACCAATCCAAGTATCAAATCATAAACCCCCAGGTTTAATGCGAATCGATGAATGTGTTGGTCTTTTCACTGAAGTTCTGTTTGGGGTTCAGTTATTCTTTGTTTTTTCCTTCTAGTCTATGTCTGCTCAACTGGTTAGCTCTTCTATGTGAAGACGATGGTGGAGGAGCCGAGTTGTTCGACCCTTGACACCATTCCTCTTTTCCTGCTCATTTGATGTTTTGTTGCATGGTTTTGGTTACGCCTTTATTCGCAAGGACGGGTAATTCCTCCTCTGTAATCGTATTAATAAATTTCTTATGCCATAAATCGATTCTAAAGAAATCATTGTTTGACCCCTAATTTTGAATGTGCAAGAGAAAACTAAGAATTATTCTCTACAACAACTTGGTTAGACATTGTGCTGAAAGGGGTTGTAGTCCGGGTAAGACTTGTATCTCGTCCTCCATGGCTCTATGGTTTGACTTGAGTTCTCATGGCATGGTCTGGATGCCCATCTATGTGTTGGATTTTGGTGAAAGTGATGAGTTTCTTTGGTAGCCATGAGGCATTTTTATAATCGAAATTATAATGATAACCCTTTGACCATGAAGTTGAGATGACTAGGTAAATGAAAGTTTTATATGAACGAATGAAAGGTTAATGTTCTTGTCTTTAAGTTGTTAGAACAACCTTATGACTGTCTCTACAGGAAATGAAATTTATCTATTGTCTTGAAAGGAACCCTGTGAAGGTTTTCATGATGTATATACTCAAACATAGTTGATTTTATAGTTTTTTTGTTTTTATAACACTATACTACGGTTGTGAGGCCTTTACTCTGTCGCAATTATTTTTGAGATAGGGCCATAGAGCCACTATTAAAATGATATTTATGTTTAACATTTCATGAAAAAGGTGTTTATAATTTCAAAGTAGCCATTAGGCCTTTGCTATTGAAATAATGAATACTATCTTGGTCTATTTTTCTTTAACGAGTTAGTTAGTACGACATAAATCCTTGGGTAATCTTGTAACATATAGGTTTAAATATTCTAGGCTGTGAGGCCATTATTCTGCTATTGGAGACTAGTCTGGGTTGTGAGGCCATTGTGAAACATTTTTAAATTTTTAAAAGGGTAAATCTATTTAGTTTTTAAGTGTCTAAGTTAAGCCCTAAGGTTGTTGCAATTTTATTCTATAAGTAATAGATTACAAATGATAATACTAACACAACCAACATCCTGCAATCCAGTGTTGTGGCCTGTCAATAATCTCGATTTGGTATTTTTATTAAAAGTTAAGTTTTTTTACCTTATTTGTAACTAGGTTTCTAGTTTGTGAGGATAGAACTCAATTGTATATTGGAATTTTGTTTAGAATACAATATAATGTGTAAAATTAGACAAACATAAGGTTTTCATACTGGTTTCAAATCCCTATTCGATGTTTATCTTGTAAAATATTATAATATGTTTATGTGTTGTGTGCAGCTTCTTTATCCTAGGTTATAGATTCAAATCCGTTGTTTTTTTATTATAGTACTAACTATATTATTTAAAGGTATTTTTTATTTAAATTATAAAACTCTATGAGGGTTTTGTCTTTATTATGATTTAACAGTTTTATGTCGTTACTTTTAATCTTCGTAAGATATATATTGTATTAGGTTTTTATAGGGTTCTTCCAAGTTTTCACTTAATATATGTGTTATATTCTTTTAAAAACTAGACTAACTGAAACTTACCACTAATATTAACAATATACTAGATTAAGATAACTAAGATAGAAGTATACAAGAGAAGGAAAAAGCATCATTTAAGCTAAAACTTGACCTAACAAAAACACTAGATCCATAAACTTTAAACCTTTACTTAAATTGAAGCTTTATTTTCTTAGAACAATTTCCAATAACTTTGTAGATGATAACGGTTGGAGGAGCTAGTCGGTGAGCTGACTAGACTAGTTAACCGACTAATCAAAGATTAGGTCGGCCTCCAAAGTTCGTGTCGGTTGACCAAACCGACAAGTAGTTATTCCTAACTATTTTTTAAACATATATAATAGGTTGTTGAGCCAGATAATAACTCAGTTCAGTTCTCTATATGTATGGACCCTCATGTGATTCACTAATATAATATGTTATTCTATCATTTGTTCTTGTCTCTTGTATCTGTATGAATATATGTGTCTATATTTATATTACTGGTAACCTTATGTGATCCGTGTGATTACAACATTGGTTTTGTTGCCGGAAGTACATATACAGATGATATGACCATACGTAGATAATATCAGAGCAAGAGATTAAGAATTGGTGGGAGCATAAGATTGCAAATTATTTGCAAAATTATGTGAGAAGAAACATATTGACCATTTCTCAAGCGAAGGATAAATTCTTCACCAAAACACATGAGAAATTAGTAGAATCGGTGCCTCAGTTGTTGAAAAAACTATTATATGAAGCCAGAAGCAACTAGATATCAAGAATTGCTTCATAAACTAATCCAAAGAGGATGAACAAACCTGTTAGAGTGGTTTCAGAAAATCACAGACAAATTTTGTCAAGAGAAAGCAATAGAGGAAAGAGTTTCGGTTGAAAGTATTGAAAAAATATTCTATACCAACTTTACTGAGCAATTTTGTTGTTCACTACCAACCATTTTTTTCAAATTTCTGATCGACAGAGAAGTAGGACATATAGTTGAACCTCACCCATCACTCATCAAACCACATGCAAACAATAACTGGGCAAAAAAGCAAAAAGCATGGAAAAATTTTATTTCCAAAAGGGAGTGGGAGTACTTCTTGAATAGGTAGACAGAACTAATTAGGATTACTAAAGTGTCAGGTAGGATATGGGGGGGTATCTAACCATGTTTTGGGGTAGCATAGAAGGATTCTATTCGACCTGAGAAAATACCACCAGCAGCAATGAAAAGTTGACTGAAGAAGGAAATTGAGTTGACAGTGACTCACAAAGGTACATTGGACTTACAGAAAATAGAAAGGGAGAAGAGGAAGAGAAGAAGGGAAGAGATATGAGAGCAATCTATAGCACTCCAAAGAAGAATGGTTTCTAGGGTGACAAAATATGAGGAAAATTTATCGTGTTCGGGTCATGACTGATAGGAGGAAGGCGTAGATGAAGAGGTGTAACAAATGGAGGAGGATTTGTGGATAGAGCAGTGAGAAGCTCTCCAACTAGAAAAACCCTAGGAGGTAAGACCTCTGTCTCTGATAAATTTGAGTACCCGAATGCAAGCCATTATTGAGGAGGACCTGATAGTAAGTACTGGTGAGCTTGGTATATGGATCCGACTAGAAGACAAAGTAAATGATGATAATCATTTAGTTATCTGTCAACCGGAGAAAGGAATTTGGGTTACACTTTAGGTGTACCCTTCCAACCAAAGAATCCAATTACTCTACCTCAGACATGAAGGAGCACCCCCCTGCCAAACATAGCTCTACAAAACAAAGACCAGTCAGACTCACAAGAAAAACATTGCATTTGGACATCGACAAAAGAAGTCAAAACTGACCGACAATTTGTCGAAATAGAACCGACAACGAAAATATCTAACGGAAACAAAAGTTTCATCGAGACTAACTATGGAAAAAGATATATACCGAATATCCCACTACCCCCACCACTGCCCCCACTGCCTCCACCTCTTGAAGAAGAAGTTGACGCCAACATCGGGCATGGTTCAGCACACATCCCCCTCTATGAGGGAAATTAAGATCCCAGGCGACATTGGTTCATCTCCGAGTCAAGGTGGGAGGCCAATCAAGTTACAAATGAAGATAGACAAATGGAGCAGTTCACAGGTGCCCTAAAAATGAGAGCATTGATGTGGTATATGACCTATATTGAAAGGAAACCTAACGCATATAAAGAAAACATCAAACATCAATTTCTATCCTTCTTCAAAACACCAAATGCAAAGCATCTATCAGCAAAAAAACTTAAATCTACAGTTCAGAAACCAGCAAAAACCATCCGGGACTATGATAAAAGATGGAAATACCTCTTGAGCCAAATAGATTATGTTATTGATGAACAATTATTGATTCAATTGTTTCTTGCAAGTCTCTCCCAAAATAACCGACGGCATATAAGTCTGGAGACATTCAAAACGTATGAATAAGCACTAACAAAACCTCTGCAGGTTAAGATGGATGAGGACTACCCAAAATACCCTGATGTCGATGCACGAATTGAATAGAAATTGGATATCATGAAGAAATCCTTAAGAGAACTAAACCTCAAAGTTCAAGAGATTTGGTGCACGAAATGCTCTACATCCGGCCATACTAAGGATAATTGTGAGCAGGACGTAAGCCGAGAAGACATCCATTTTGTACAAACAAAATGTATTTGTGATATCTTCCAGGAGCATGGAGACCATATGACGAAGGATTTCCCATAGAAAATGAAAAATGGCAGAGTTTCTTGGTGTGCGATCTATGAAGTTAAGAGTCATGCAACAATCGATTGCCACTTGAATCTAAAAAATCGACAAAAATATCAGGCAGTTTACCGAACAAACGTCACGGCTCAAAATAATGACAATGTCCCAAGGAACAATGAACAGAACGAACCAAACCATCAACAATATGAATGCCATAGATACGAGCACCGGTTTGACAACCGTCGTCGAGGATGATTCTTTGGAAATCATGGCAATCGACCATGACGATCAATCCAATGTTTTACATGCTATAAAGAAGGACATTGGTATGCGAAATGTCCATATAAAGACAGAACCGAACTAAAATTTTGTACTAGCTGTGGTGTGGGTGATCACTCATTAGAATATTGTCCCACCATACTTGACAATATTAATAAAAAGAAGAATTTTAATGTCTTGTCTTCTGTTCAAAAATGTGATGTAGTTTGCACAAAGAATCTACACATAGTAACTAGACAAGGAACCAAAATTGGAGGTGACAATCTATAAATAAGAAAAATTAAAGACAAAAATTAATATCCTAACCCTACAAAGAAAAAAAATTTGTATAACGATGCATCAAACATATTTCGATAATTTTCTAGACAAGAAGATGTCGATGACAATCGACAAAACACACTTCAAGAACTACTAAAATTTATACATAAAGATAAGTCAATGGCACATTTCATTGACCTATTATACAATATTAAGAACAAAAATGATACAGATAAACAAACTAGGAGCATATGTAGCTTAAATCAAAAGGATAAGAATTATGTTGATCCACTTGTTGATCTCAAAATCTAAGGATACCATGTTTGGCAAGTCATTCTCGACTTTGGATCCCAAGTAAACATTAATATGCGGGATACATGGGAATAATTGGTTAGGCCTTGATTGAATGAATCAGGAATATATTTAAAATTATCCGACCAAGGAATGATTGAACCTATTGGGGTTTGGAGAAATTTCAATACAATGATAAAATGCATTTCGACAAAAGTTGACTTCGAAATCATCAACCCTAAGGAAGGATCCAGTTCCTTCCCAGCCCTGGTAGGACGTCCATGGGGCCGAAAAATGAAGGCATCTATCTCATTGGACAAGGAAAGAATAAAACTAAAAGATAACATATAGAAAGTTATTGTCCCCATTTATCTTTCACAAGGCAAACCCTAGACTGAACTTATAGATGAGGAATTCAATGTTTGACAACTCTACCAGATTCAAAATGATGAAGATTATACTAAACCTAATAGTTATTGTGAACTTCTTCTAGGAAACTAGGATTCAGTTCGATATAATTCGGATGCAGAAGTGTATGACTAGGAAATAAAAAACTATGAAACATAAGCAAGGTGTTGTTGGACTATTCAAGATATCCAGAAGAAACCAAATCAACAATGCTTTTCTGTATCGATTATTCCAAAAATATTTGAAAAGAAAATACAGGAATACCCCTCCTTGGCACCAATAAACATAGATAATAAACAAAATATTCGGTATAAAGAGAGAGAATCACCACTTCTCCATGTAGAACAAGTCTCTAAAAACCTAGGTGAACATGGCCGACTCCAAATCCTGGTAGAAATGTTTATAGGAAAATCTTCTCGATGGTAGGACACCCATTAGTCGAGACTACAAACGTGGACAACGGCTTCGAATTTCTTCATATAAAGGTTTGGAGGTGGAAAGCTAACTAAATAGGCACAAATACCTATCTTCACACAAGGAAAAAATCCAGAAAACCACATAAGAACATGTGAAAGAGAATGGAGAAGACTTGGTTGCAAAGACGAACGTATATGGCCACACCTATTTCCCTCGACATTGGACAACCTCCCAAATAAATAGTATAAAATGGAAGAAGAATGAGGTGAAACATTCCTATGGAATGAACTTAGAGAAAATTTTATCAAGGACTTTAACTTTATGCCAGAAGAAAAAAAATTAGTCAAGGATATGAAACAAATAAAAACAACATTTATACAGCCGACTACTAACAAGTCAACACAGAATAGCCAACCGAATGCAGCATGCCATAACATTTGATCAAACAAAATACCACAGTCGACGAGACTCCAATTGGAAAATGAACATACATATGGGAAAAGCTTTCAGTGGAAATATATTTACCCGAAAATGGTCCAACCATTCAGAACAATATTCAAAATCAAATCGACCGACAAAGATGACACCGAATGGATGATTGCAACAGACTTTCCACCAAAATTTTCACAGTTCAAAGAAGGTAGTCGATATATTAATGAAATAAAGGCGCCAAAATGGATGGACACAAAATTTAAAACCATATAAATTGACATATCTAATGATAAAAGACCAAAAATGGAAAAAATTGGAGATTATTAGAGTGAAGAGGAAACAACAGAAATAGTCGACTTATTAAAAGAATTTCAGGATGTCTTTTCTTGATACTACAAAGACCTAAAACGGTTAGTAAAAGGAATGGGTGAGATGAATATCGACATCAAACATGAAGCCAGGACTATCTAGAAAAAACACTACAAGTTATCTCATACATATAAGGAGATAGTAAAAAAGGAGATCGACAATATGCCCATAGCTGGAATTATTTACCCCATCGACTAGTTGGAATGGGAAATACCAATGGTCATCCAGCCAAAAAAGAACGACCCGAAAAAGTGAATAATATGTGCCGATTTCTAAGAATTAAATAAAGTCACTCTAATAGATCCATTTCCGACCCCATATGCCAACGAAATCCTAAATGAAGTCACATGTCATGAATGTTATTCATTCATGGATGGATTTTCAGGGTATAATCAAGTACCAATAGCCAAAGAAGAACAGAAAAAAACTACATTCATCTGTGAATTTGGATTATTTGCTTATAGATTGATGCCATTCAGTCTCAAGAATGCACATACAGTGTTTTCAAGAATAGTTGTCAAAACATTTCAAGAATACATTTATAAAATGAAGGTAGTATACTTTGACGATTGGACGATCTATTCCATGCGGAAATACCATTGTAAATGGTGAAGGATTATGTTGGAACAATATCAACAAATTCAATTATCTCTCAATATAAGAAAATGTATCTTCTTAACCCCTATAGGAATATTACTAGGGCAGATTGTCTGCAAGAAAGGCATCAAAGTCAATTTTGCAAAAATAAAAATAATCTTTGACTTAAAACCACTAGTGAATCCAAAACAGGTCAAAGTATTGTTAGTTCATACAGGATATTATAGAAAATTCATTCGATACTATTCAGATATGACATACCCATTGGAAGAACTGTCAAGAGATGATTAAGAGTTTGATTGGATGGAAGAATGTGATACATCTTTCGACACATTGAAAATAAAATTAGTCGAAGCACCCATTCTCAGATTCCCAAATTGGTCGATCAAATTCCATGTACATATTGATGCTTCAGGCCAAGTAATAGGTGTGATTTTAACATAACCTGGTTAATATGGAATGGACTATCCAATCATATACATCAGCAAAAAAATAAATAAGGAATAACACAACTACTCAACAATAGAAAGGGAGGCACTAGGGATGGTATTTGCACTCCAAAAGTATCGACACTACCTATCGGTTAACCCTTTCATATTCGACACTAACCATCAAGCACTTAAATATCTAGTAAACAAGCCTCTACACCATCGAAGAATCTTTCGATGGCTATTACTATTCCAAGAATTCGAATCCGAAGTCATCATTCAACCAGGAAGACTAAATGTCGGGCCCGACCACTTGTCAAGAATCGACACGGGGAAGGAACCGAAAGGACTTAAAGATGACCTGTCAGATACACACCTATTCTAAATAGAAGTTGTTCCCACAGAATTAGAGGAAATAGCACAATTTCTAGAGAATGGCCAAGCACCTGAAGGCATGAGCACTAAGAATAAACAAATCTTATCCATGAAAGATGCACCATATAGCCTAATCAATGGATTTTTGTACAAAATGGGTTTGGAAGAAGTAATACGTCGATGTGTTTTAGAACATAAATGAGAAGACATTATGTATGAAGCATGTCATGGACCGGTAGGAGGACAATTTCAATCAAATACAACTATCAAGAAAATCCAACAATTAGGACTGTGGTGGCTGACACTTTATAAATACTGTAAGAAGTTTGTTAGCAAATGTGATCATTGCCAACGTCTAGGTCGACATTTACCTAGCACAAAGATGCCCTTGATATCCGTAAACCAAATATTAACATTCAACATATGGGCTATCAACTTTATAGGTCCATTTCCAGTCCCAGCAAAAAGAAAAGGTGCAAGGTACATCATAACAGCAGTAGAATATGTAACTAAATGGGAAGAAGCAAAACCTGTCGAAATATGCTCTAGTGATGTAGTTGCTAAGTTCATTTATGAAAATATCATTACTAGGTTTGGATTCCCACTAACCCTAATCAGTGACAAAGGTTCACACTTCATCAATAAAACCATTGCAGCACTAACAGAACAATTCAAAATTGACCACCATTGAAGCACATCCTATCACCCTCATTCGAATGGGGTGATAGAGGCATTCAACAAAAAACTAACAAGAGCTCTAACAAAAATATGCAATGCTGACAAAGATGACTGGGATAAGAAAATTCCTATAGTATTATGGGCATACAGAACAACATATAAATGATCGACAAACCAAACACCTTTTCAATTAGTCTATGGCCAAGAAGCGGTCATGGCTTTACACTTCCAACAACAGACACTGGTACTAGCCGACATATTACATATTAATGTCGAAGAAGCAAAGAAGGACCAAATAATGCAATTAACCAAACTAGAATAGCACCAACTAATTGCTGTACAACACCAGGAACTTCAAAAACAACAATAGAAGGCTTGGCATGACCGAAACATTAAAAACAAAAACTTGTCTGTCGAAAATATTGCACTACTATATAACAGTCAAGTGAAAGGAAAACCAAAGAAACTCCACACAGAGTGGATGGGACCCTATATTGTCGAATAAATCAACACCAATGTCTCAATCCGACTGAGAACATTACAGGGCACATTATTTCGAAAACTAGTAAACGGTGCTCGACTAAAGCGGTACCAAAACTAAAGATTTTGAAAAAATAAATAAATCAATCAAAATCAAAATCAAAAGAGAAACGGTTTTATAACTGTTAACAAAAAACTAGAAAAACTAGAAAAAACAAAAACCAAAATGACAGGAAATATCAGCAAATGTAGTAGACTGCCAACAGACAATAATCAACATTTTCACCATCGACATACCGCATATCGACCATATCATCGACATCGACAAGAGCATCAAAAAGTCCAATCAACCCATCATGACTATGGTCAGAAGGAGCACCAAAACCAAAATGCATTAAGAAAGCATTCAACATAGCATCCGTTACCATCAAATCCTTCATTTATAGCACCATCAACCATATTGTCATTTGCTCCACCTATGAATACTATGTCAGACGAAGAATTCATATCATTTTACCAAGATATAGAGTGACAGAATTACCAGAACTCTGTGAGAAAATTAACTACAAATAAATCCAAACCAGAAACTGATAAAATGGCCCCAAAAAAAACCAGAGCTATGACAGGAAAAGAAAATTAATTGGAATCCGTCATAATCCCACTAGTGAAATGGCTGCAAAACATTAAAAACACGAAAGTACAGGAAGATTTATGGGTGTGTCACTGGACAGAAATAAAAAAATGGGCTTACGAGGGTAAGTCATGAATGACAGAGGAAGGGACAAAAATAAACCATACCACCATTTTGAATTACACAAATGCACCCCTCATGGCGAGTTTTGGGGGGACAAAAGAAAACATTTCCAAATTTATCACCAGTCGGTACCATAATGGGAAGCTCTACTTTGACATACCAGTGGAAATATTAGCCGAAACCATATACAAACTTACTCATATTTCAAACAAAGGCGACCCTGTTCCTATAGGTATCAAAGAATGGTTGGTTGAAAGACTAATAGGAACATCGACAGGGAAAAATTTAAAAGGGTTAATTATTGGACAAATTAAAGACACTACACCCAAAATTGTGGCCAAAATCATATCCACGGACCTAACTGTCACAAGTTGAGGCTGCGACTTAATAATCAACATGCTAGAAGCTGTTGATTGCATAGTAGACTCAGGTAAAATACATTGTTGGGATCACTACATGGCCTACATTCTTAAATCTATCTATGAGAAGTGCCAAAAATTGGGTGCAATAATCAGATTCCTATCATTCTTAATATGGATAGCTATGTACCACCTATGTCCAATCAGGCATCGAGATTTCCTAAAGCCAAGTGACTATACTAGAGGTTGCAAAAGATATTAACCACCCTATTGTGGAACCTTTGACAGAACAGGAGAAGGAAGAAGACTATGAATTTCACCTTCATATTAATACCTTCCCCTCAGAAGATAGTCTGACAAGGGAGTAGAAACCCCCTTCAAATTGACAATTCACCGAAAAAACAACAAACCATGGTACCGATAGAACAACAAGCCATGGTACTGACAGACCAAGATTCCATGGTCCCGACCCAACAATAGCAAGAGGAAGAAACATATACAGAGAAACTAGAATATCAGCTAACAAAGAAGAACATCTGAAAAATAGCTATAGAAATCGCCAAGTCTCAAAAATGCCTAGAGAGTACAACAAAAGGAAAAGGGAAGCACAATCTTATCCTCCAAGAAATCTCAGAGGATGAGGACGAATTACATGATAGGGAAACCGATATCTTGATAGACACTGCCAAAAATAAAGTCTCTATTGAGGAACAGTTCAACCAATTTGTCGTTCAAATGATTTGTCAAAGAAGAGGAAAGGAAAGCTAAAGCTGAAAATGTAAAAATTACAAACCCTCCTGTAATAGAAGCCATTGATTTAGTTTAACTCCCCCACCCCCATCTCAAACCCAAATAATACAGGAAATTATGCCATTGTCGACCAACATCAGTCCTACCGACTTGTGAAAAAGTGCAATGTCAGATAGACTTAAGGAGAGAGTGAATAAAGATGTCGACCTCCAGCAGTTCATCAATAAGCTACCTAACATATTTCTCAAAGCTCAGCAGATCACCACCACTCATAAAATCATAGAGTCAAGCTCTTCTTGATAGAGCCTCACCATACAAACCACCCAAACCTCACCTCGCCAAAAGTTGTGGGAGTTATTCAACCGAACCGCAACCAGAAGTTGAAGATCCTATATCAACAAAAGGAATTCCAGCCACTCTAGTGACCTCGGATCACTCACCATCTCCATCACCACCACCAAATTCAGAACCTCCACCACACATGGCCACCACTAGCACCAGAGTCACCTCATAATCCAGCACCACCATCCTCACCACCATTGGAAGCACAAACAAACACAAGTCCCACCCATGAAATTCAACAAGCTAACCCTGCCACAACATAAGTCTAGTAGATGGAGAACCCTCCGACTAAAGGGCATCAAACATAGCAACAACAACCAACATCAAAACTGACATGATCAGTAGTGGTCCATCATTCCAAACATAAGAGAAAAAGAAAAGAAAAGAAGAAAAAAGAAAAACAGTAGTCACAACAAGCACCGATAGTTATCCACCTTCATCAACTAGGGTCGACTACTACAGTCGACAGACCAAAAATTAGAGATGGAGAACTGGATCAGCTATTGGGAGAACTCACTAAAGAGGCTACAACAAGAAGTAAAATCCGAAAGGAACAGATAGACAAATTGAAAGAAGATCAAGTCAAATTCTTGACCAAATGCAGGAATTTGACTCATACAGTTGTACCAAGAGCAAACGAGACCGAAACTAACAAATCACTATAGAGAGATTACCAACTGCTGGAAAGTGTCATGTCAAACCTTCAGGCACAACTACAGGCCATGAAAGAGGATAAAAAATAAGAAACATCTATGTTATTAAGACAACAGTACACAGCATTTTCAAAAGAACACAAGGTACTGCAAGAACATCTCGAGGAGTCAACTACTACAGAAGAAGTACTGCACAGCTGGTAGACCCACTATGGCCAAGTGTTTTAGCAAGCTCAAGAAACCAACAAACATATCAGGACACTAGAAAATCAATACAGTCTTGAAGAAGCAATGAGGAGCACAATACAAGATCAGATTGTATTCAAAACAGTGAAGATAGAGAAGCTAGAGAAACAAGCTCATTAGTGGGTAAACTAGGCTCTTCCAAGCATCAACAAACTAGACACAGTCTATCCACAAATGAAAAGGTTGATGGACACAACATATGAAAAATCCTAATTTTTTCGGCCCAATATGAATAATATTACAGATCTTTCAATTCAAGAGAAAATGTCAACCTTATCAAGCATTACAACCTTGACCGTAGAAATCCAGAAAGCTCTTTGCAGTTGGGTAGAATTTCAACACCAACTGGTCATTACAACAGAAGCCATAATCGAAGTATGTGTATAGAAATGACCTTCTATACGACTGCATGGCCGATGAGGACAAATAAAAGAAGAAGAAAACTACTCAGATGGGATATTTTGGATACCTCCCCTATTTCTTCGGGACAAAGAAATATTTTGTTCCTAGGGGAGATGTCGGAGGAGCTAGTCTGTGAGCCGACTAGACTAGTTAACCGACTAATCAGAGATTAGGTCGGCCTCCAAAGGTCATTTTGGTTGACTGAACTGACAATTATTTATTCCTAATTGTTTTGTAAACATATATAATAAGTTGTTGATCCAGATAAGAACTCGTTTCAGTTCTGTGTATGTATGGACCCTCATATGATTCACTAATATAATATGTTATTCTATCATCTATTCTTGTCTCTTGTATCTGTATGAATATATCTGTCTATATGTGTATTACCGGTAACCTTATGTGATCTATGTGATTACAACAATAACCTATTTATAAATAACTTTCAGATAGAGAGTACAGAACGTAGATAATAACTAACAATTATTATTAAGCTTTTCAACTACTAAGCATACTTCTAAATAAAAATACAAACATAGAATTAAAGAACAGATAAGTAACAATAGTTAGAACCTGGATAATGTGTACAAGGGAACAAACACCCAAAGGATATAGTTCCACCCAACCGTCTCCTCAAGCATCCAAGATTACTTTCGTAGGACCCCCTAGCCTATTCACTGAACCACTAGGACAAAGACCACTAGATAATATCCCACACAACAACTTGTTGTAACTTAGCACTCAGTAGAAGACTTAACTCAACAATTCCACTTTAGCTATTCACTCATCAAATTCCTTGTGTGCCTCACTTTTTAATTTGCAGCAGTCACAAGGTTCATTCACTTAGAAACATAATGTAGTAATGAGCATCCTTCTCAATTTGATGGTATTTACAAGATTGCATAGGTATTTGGGTCATTTTTCGAATTAAATGATCCACCAACTCAGTTCCCCCTCTCAAGGAACATGACCACAATTTTAGGGATTATGCTTCCTGGAACAACTAGAAAGTGAAATGATAAATGTTACCACTTGTCAACCAACCTTATAAAGTTTCTCATTCCTCCTAGTGGGTTAGTGAACACATATTCAACAATATCCTTTGGATAGGTGTCTCTTCTATTTAATTAATAAAATAAATAATTCTTCAATTACAGTCATCCTTGACCAACTTGGTCATAAAAAATTTACAATAAATTTAACATAATGTTTTCTGAAATAAATAAAAATATTTATTTTTCAGTTCTAGGTGTGTTACAAACACCCCCCCTCAAGTTCAACATTGTCCTTGATTTTTCTTAAGTTTATTTTGAGTCTTCCTGGAATAGAGTTGGATATTCCACCCACATATCACTCTCCAATTCCCAGGTTGTTTCATCTAGACTGAGGTGTTTCCATTGTACCTTTACCTACCCAATGGTGCGATTCCAGAGAAAAATTTACGTCTTGTCAAGAATATTGTCTGGTTCTACCTGAAAATATCCTTTGGGTTCTACCTGAATCACATTCCAGTCGATCACATGAGTAGCATCATGTACATACTTTTTTAATATGGAAATATGAAAGACATTATGTATTCTAATATTAGGTGGAAAATCTAACTGATATGCCATTGGCCCCACTCTTGCCAATATTCTGAATGGTCCATAATACCTGGGTTCTAATTTAGCACAACTCCCTATTTTAAAGGAGATCTTTTTGGGTTTTACCTTTAACAAATACATGCTCACCTACTCGAAATTCTTTCGAAGTTCTTTTAAGGCCTGCATGACTCTTTTGTCTGTCCTGAGCAGTTTTCAAATTGCTTTGTACCGATTTCACTATTAGTTCCAATTCTTTTAACAAGTCAGGCCCATAACATCAATTTGTCAACTGGATTACTTAATGTAAGAAGAGTGTTACATTTTCTACCATAAAATATTTCAGAAGGACTAATTTTAGCTAAAGCTTGATAATGATTATTGTATGCAAATTCAACTAAGTGCAAATAATCTTCCCACTTCTTCGGATAGTCTCTAACATAGATTCATAACATGTCTTCTAGTACTTGATTGACTCTTTTTTGTTTTTCCATCCATTTGCGGATGATAAGACGTACTGAAATTCAATTTTGTATCTAGTCCTTTAAACAATGATTTCCAAAAATTACCAGTAAACTTAGTATCTCTGTTAGAAATTATTACCTTCAGAATTCCTTGCAAACAAAATATTTCCTTAATAAAGATGTTAGCAATATTAGTATCTTTATGAGTTGTTTTAAAATGTATAAAGTGTGCTTCCTTTCTTAGGTTTTCCACAAATACCATTATTGAATCATTATGTTTCTGATTTTAGGCAAATTGGTTATAAAATCAAGACTGATGACTTCCCATTTCCGATTTGGAATTGGTAATGGTTGTAAAACACCTATTGGGTGTTGATGTTCATCTTTAACTTGCTGACATTCTATACACCTAGATATAAATTTGGCAACTTTGTTCTTCATATTAGGCCAGAAATACTCTTTTCTTAACATGGTTAAGTTCTTTTCATATCCCGGGTGTCCGGTATAAGGACTTTTATGTACTTCATTCAAAATTAGCAGTTTAATTTCTGGTATGTTAGGCACATAAAGGTTTTTTTTATATAGCATTAAACCTTTCTCGTTTAAACTATAATCTGTTTTTACATTTTCAGATTTATTATGAGTTACTTTTTCTCTTAGATTTTGGTATTCTATGTCTAGTTTTATTCCTTCTTCCAATTTATCATCTAATTCAGTTTTATAACTGCTTATGGTAGCTATGAAACTTTTTATTGCTTTTCTACTTAAGGCAGCAGCCAATTTCTTTTCCTTTCCCTTGATGTGTTTGATTTTAAAATCATATTCACCAAGGAAAGCTAACATTGCCTTGTGTTCATATTTTCTTGATCAAACATATACTTCAAGCTTATATTATCAAAAATTAGCAAAAATATTTTACCGATTAAATGATGGCGCCACATTTTAAGAGCATGAATTATGGCATCCATCCCTAAGTCATAAGTTTCATAATTCATTTCATGTGTCTTTAACTTCCTTGATTCATAAGAAATTATGTGACCTTCTTGTGTCAGTACTCCACCAAACCTTCATTGCTTGCATCAGTGCATATAACAAAATATTTGTCTGGATCTGCTAATTTTAATATGGTTGCAGTAGTTAACAATTGTTTTAATTTATTAAAAATTTCTTCACACTTATAATCCTAGAAAAATATTTTTCCCTTTTTCTGCAACGATGTTATAGGATTTGCAATTTTCGAAAATCTTGCTATAAATTTCTTGTAACAACCTGTTATTCCCATAAATAATCATACATCAATTACATCCTTGGGAATAGACCAATCAATTATTTATTTTATCTTATCTGGGTCTACCGATATCCCTTCTTCGAATATGGCGTTCCCTAGATACAGTATCTTATCTTTATAAAATTCATATTTACTGAACTTAGTATACAGTTTATGTTCTCTTAAAACTTGTACTATTATCTACAAGTGTTCATCGTGTTCTCCTTTCATTTTAGAATAAATTAATATGTCATCTATAAATACGACTACAAATTTATCTAAGTATCTACTTAGGACAATGTTCATTAAGCACATAAAAGGTGTTGGAGCATTTGTTAGCCCAAAGGGCATAACCACAAACTCGTAGTGCCCATATCTAGTTCTAAAAGTAGTCTTAAAAATATATTCTTCTTTCATTCTAACTTGATGATATCCAAATCTCAAGTCTATTTTTGAAAATACTGTCGCTCCACGTATCTGATCAAACAGATCATCGATACGGGGAAGAGGATATTTATTTTTAATTGTCATTTTATTCAGTTGACGATAGTCTATACATAGATGCAATGTGTTGTCTTTCTTCTTAACGAATAGGACACGTGCTCCCCAAAGGGATACACTTGGTCTTACATAGTTTTTGTCTATTAATTCTTGCAATTGTAATTTTAGTTCATTAAGTTCTAAAATGTTCATTCGATAAGGAGCCTTTGAATTGGGTACAACTCTTGGCACTAATTCAATCGTAAAATCCAGATCTCTCTTTGGAGGTAATCATGGAATTTCTTCCAAAAAAACATACAAGAAATCTTGTAGGATTGGAATATCATCGAATTTTAGCTTATCTTCTTTATCAATTTATTCTTTATTTATACTATGTACAAAAAATACTTTACATCATTTTCTTACAACCTTTTTCATCTGTAAGGATGAGATTTGGCTAACATAAATTTTCCTAGGTATTCCTTTGACTATAATCATTTCTCCTATATCATTTAAACAAGTAAATATTTTCTAAAAACAATTTAAAATTACTTGATGTTTTTCCAGCCAATCCATAGCTATTAGGACATCATAAGATCCTAACGGTAACACATTTAACTTGACTTGAGTTTTAAACTGACTCATAAACAAATCACAATTTTCAACATAATTAACCACTTTCCTTTTAGTTTCTGTAGCTAACTAGACTAGCCAAGATTTTTCAAACTTTTTCAAAGATAAATTGCAATTTTCCACTATTCTAGATGACACATAACTTAAACTAGCACTTGGATCAATCAAAATGGAAACGGGCTGGTTTTGTATCATACCTTGCACTTCCACCATGGAAGTTTAATGATCAGCTTGTTGATTCTCCAAAGTTGCATTTATTCTGGGAATTTCATTTGCTACATCTCCAACTTTTTCCTCTTCCTGAATAGTATGCACGTTTCTAAAGTTTCCTTTCCTATTCGTACAATACTTGGCATAATTCATTCCTTGACATTCCAAGCACTCTACAGGTTCCTTATGTTCATTATTTTTTTAAAAATTGTTAGGAATATCCCTACCTTTTGGTGTTGTAGTATTTTGATGTGTTTTATTTTTAAAATATTCTCCTTGATAATTATTCTTGAAGAAAATCCAAGAATTATTTCCAAAACTTTTATTAGAATTAAAACATTTTCTCTTCTAATCAAAGTTACTTTTTCTCTTATTCTTCCAGTTAGGTATGCTTTCTCTCTTTTTACTCTGTTCATAACAGAAGTCATATTTTCTCATCGTCTCTTCAAGGGTCTTTGGATTATCAAACTCAATTCTATCATTGAAGCTAGTAGGCAAACAACTTAAAAATCTTTGTATTTTAGGCTTTTCATCAATTATATATGGTACATACCTTAACAAACTTAGAAATTTGCTACTTAATTCTTTCATTGGCATTGAAGCCAGTTTTAGTTCATAAAATTATTTAGCTCTTTCTTTGTAGTAATGTTAAGATAAAAAATTACTTTTAAAATAATTTTTAAAGACTCTCCGGGTTAAATACTTCTCCTTAAGTTTTTTAACTCTTTTCATGTCCTGCCACCAGATGTCAGTTTTTTCGGTAAGGTTATAGATAGCCATTCAAGATTTCAATCTATCAGAGTAGTTATAAATATGGGAATATTTCTTCATTCCTAAAAACAAAGCCTCTGCTTCTTCACCCTTTTCTACATCCCTGTTAAACATATGAGGTTTTATTTTTTTAAATACTCCTGAAATCTCTTCATAAGGTTTATACTTCCTTTTTCTAGGTCTACGGTCGCTTTCACTACTCTCACTTGTGTATTTATACCTTCCCCAATGCAACCTTGCATTAACCTCTGAAGAAGATTCACTATCATAATATTTTACTTTCTTTCCCTTATGTTTATAGGATATTGTTTCAGAATCAGTTTCATAAACATTTATTTTATCCTTTCCTCTGTTACGCATTTTGTCTAATAAAATCTAATTCAATTCTAGAATTCTTTCATTATCTATTTTTACAATTTGTAGCTCATCCTTTAATTCTTTAAATGTTTGTAGTAACTCTGAAGGCCCGATTATTTAGTTCTACATAAATGTTGACTGTATTATTGTGATGAGATCCATTCTTAGCAGATGTTTCAACACCTTCCATTTTCCTACAAAACAAATTTTATATTTATGTACATAAATAATTGTAAAACATGATTAGTATATTTATTTCTTGTTTGTATGCGAGTGAGACGATTAGGCCTAGTGTTTGGAAACTTTCTTTGATACCACATGTAACATCTCCTTAAATTACGAAAAAAATTATTATATATGTAAATCTGTAACTTCCTAAGAAGATAAATCCATGAGATGTTATAATCTACTCTAAATAAGTTGTGAAAACAATTATAGATGTGACTCAATTTAGTTTGCAAGACTTATAAGATTATACTTAGTGCTATCACAGCATGTCCTTTCTACAAAAAGTATTTTGATGTATTGTAATTTAATAGGGCCACTTTTATCTTTTGTAAGTTAAAAATTGGCGTAAATGTTGTTTTTTGTTTTTCAGCCTTAACCCTACCTATAAGCTAGGAGGGGAGGATCATAGGTCTTACTTAGCCTTTTTGGCTAACGTAGAACCCTCATTTTCCTTGTGCAAATGAATTTGTCGGTGGAGGGCTAGAGGCATAGCTAAAATTTCTCAAGCTAAGGCTTAAATACCTAGACTTAACAAATTCTAGTTCTTAACAATGCCAAATAACCTCTTCTTGTTAGGAGGAAAAACACATGACCCTAAACAAACAATATAAAGGAAAAAGGGTGAGATAATGGTGTAATTTGATCTCCGATCTCCAAAGAAATACATTAAAGTTTTGGGTCTTTACTCACACCATGGTGTAAAAATAAGTCGATATTTGGAAGACATTAAACAACTGCATGCGTAACCACAAGGTATGAGTACTTCACTCCAAAAAGAATCAAGGGAAAAGACTTGGATTATAAAGTTTTGGGCATACATCACTTGACATTTGATGTTCATGTGACTACGAAAATGATCCAGTTGTTCACCACTTGAAGTATCAAATCATAAACCCTAGGGTTTGATGCGCCTTGATGAATGTGTTGGTGTTTTCACTAAAGTTTCTTTTGGGGTTCAGTTGTTCTTGGTTTTTTCCTTCTAGTCTCTGTCTGCTCAATTGGTTAGCTCTTCTATGCAAAGACGATGGTGGAGGATCTAAGTTGTTCGGCCCTCGACACAATTCCTCTTTTCCTACTCATTTGATGTTTTGATGTGTGGATTTGGTTACACCTTTATTCGCAAGGACATGTAATTCCTCCTCTGTAATCATATTGATAATTTATTATGCCATAAATCGATTCTAAAGAAATCATTGTTTGACCCGTGAGCTTGAATGTGCAGGAGGAAACCCAGAACGGTTCTCTGCAACAACTTGGTTGGACATTGTACTGAAAGGGGTTGCGATACGAGTAATACTTGTATCTCATCCTCCATGGATATTTGGTTTGACCTAAGTTCTCATGGCATGTTTTGGATTCCCATCTCTATGTTGGATTTTGGTGAAAGTGATGAGTTTCTTTGGTAGCCATGAGGCATTTTTATAATCGAAACTGTAATGATAATCCTTTGACTGTGAAGTTGAGGTGATTGGGTAGATGAAATTTTTGTATGAATGAATTGTTAGAATAATCAACCCATAGTTACCTACCTTAGACATTAATTTAATTATTTTTGTCTTATTACCTAGTTTCCTAGATTCCATTATATGCTAGTTGCCTTCTACAGGTCCTAGAAGTCAACACATGCTAAAACTGAGTGATGGAGCACTTGGGAAACATCCTGGAAACCCAATTTAGTTTGTCTACTTTATTCCAAATCCTCCAAAGCGAATATCTTCTTTTTCTGAAAAGTTGTCTTGTTTTATTTTGATTTAAGGCAAAAGGAAAATCTAGACTAGGTGTAGTTAACTTGTTTTTTTCCCACATAATCCTCCCTTATTTTCTCCAAATAAAAGAATGTATGAGTTTTCTTTCCATCCCTCTTTAGCTTTCCCACTTGACTTAGCAAATTTGTGAGCATCTTCATAGATTTGGAAACTGCTTTATGCACCTATAGGGGATTTGACTAGATTTAGTAAGCCTACTTTTTGACTATTTCGAATGGAATATTTATGCATTAGATTCTCTCATGTAACGATATATTACAACATCCTATTACTTCACAAATTTTTCCATTGTACACTTATTCAATACAGATTAGTGTTATGCTCCAATTTCAGTCTCCTTTGCTATGAATTTTGTATGTTTGATGAGCAATTTTGTGAGTATAATTGTTATATCTCTTGGGTTCAATTTTCACATTGTATAAGATCCTTTGTAAATATATTTCTCTCCTTCCTTATTTCTATTGCAGTTTCGACATCTTGACTGGGAGCGCATTCTACTGACTAGAGGGAACAATTTCTGAGCTATGGACCAAGCTCAAAAGATCATCTTGACTCCATTCAATTTCTTTGAGTGGAAAGCTAAGATGGATATATTTTTGAGAGCATATATGGAAACTGAGGTAGATCCCAATGCAGTTGTAGAGAAAATGAAATGGCACAACAAGAGAGATGAGGCCTATGGTCTTTTGTGTCTAAGAATTTCAAGAGACCTCCTCTTCCATCTTGATGGATTGACATCACCCAATGAAGTGTGGGAGAAGCTAGAAGATATTTTTGGAAATATAGATGAGATGAGAGGACATCAAATTAAGAATGATATGATCTCCTTGAGTCCCAGTAGCTTCGAATCATTGCAACTCTACTTTTCCAAGTTTAAGGCCCTTATTTTGCAATTGAAACAGTGTGGGATCGAAAAGAAGGAAGAGAAACTAGTTTTGGCCATACTCTCTAAGCTTGGTCCTAACTATTCAGTGTTTTTTTCAACCTTCCATGCCACCAAGTTGACATCTCGAGCCTGTAATATTCCTAAGCTTGTAGAGTTCATGGAATCCCTCACACAAGAGCAAGATAAGTTCGTGATGATGGGCACCATCAAACCTTCCAAAGACCAAGCTTCAGTTGCTGGAGATTCAAGGGTGGATTCAAAAAGAAATAAAAAAGATAAAAATCCACCTGATAAAAAGAGAGACAAGAAAAATTCTTAAGAGGAGCCTCAAGGTTCCATGAAGAACTCCCAGAAGAAGAAGAACAAAGGAGAAGTGACCAAGTGTGCATACTGTAGTAAGGGCTATCATCCTAAGAGCTCTTGTCTCAAGAAGAAAATTAACATGTTGACCCAAATCCTGGAAAAGAATAACATCTCCCTTCCTGATTTCTCAAAGAAGAGGGAAGGAGGATCAAATTCAGAGGACAGAGAGAGAGTACATGCCTTAGTTGTTGGCACATTAAGCTCACCTAGCTTCATCATAGACTCTGGAGCTTCTAGACATATGGTTTTGAAAAAAGAGACATTCTCCTCTCTTGACATGTCGAAAGGTCCACCAATAGTTTTGGGAGATGACTCTCTCACTGACAGTTTGGGGAAGGAGAAGATTGATCTTGACCATGGTAAGTTCAATAATGTGTTGTATTCTCCAAGTCTTGCCTCTAATCTCTTGTCAGTGTATCATATGACTCATACTGGATCTCCAAAGAAGGTCATATTCTCCCTTGATGATGTTGAAATTGCTGAGATTTTGAATGGTAAATTCATAATAAAAGGTGTTGTAGATCACACTTCGAAGGTATACAAGTTTTCCCATTTTCTACCCTACTCAAACCCCTCTACTCTTCTGATTCATGCTAATGAAGCAAGCAATATTTGGCATGAAATATTTGTCCATAATAACTAAAAGTATATTTCTGGTCTGAGTGAATAAGATATGGTCATAGGGTTACCAAAGATCAAGTTTTCTAAGGGAGTTTGTCAAGGTTGTATCCTAGGAAAACACCCAAAGCACAAGTACGAGAAAGCTAGTCATGAGAGAACCTCTACACCTCTTGAGCTGATCCACAATGACATTTCTAGTCCATTTCCTCATATGTCCATGATTCAATCAAAATATGCACTGACCTTCATATATGACTTTTCCAGGTAGTGTTGGGTTCACTTCCTAAAGCATAATTCTAAAGTTTTTTACCTCTTCAAAGCCTTTAGAGCCTTGGTTGAAAACCAGTCTGGGAGGAAACTCAAGATCCTCAGATCTGAAAATGGTGGTGATAAATGGTGGTGAGTATGTCAATTCTAAGTTCATTTAGTATTGTAAATATTCAGGTATTCATATGCATCATTCAATCCCTTACACACCACAGCAAAATGGTGTTGCTGAGAGAAAGCACAGATCATTGAAGGAGATGGCAACCGGCATGATGGAGGCTAAGAATTTTCCACCAAAGTCTTGGTCCAAGGCTATAAAATATGCATCCTACATCTAGAATAGGGTGCCTCATAATTATCTTGATGGTATGAATCCTTTTGAATCTTGGAGTGGGCACAAGCCATATGTGACCCATTTCAGGATTTTTGGCTCAAAGGCTTGTGCTAGAATTCCAACTGAAAAGAGGAAGGCTTTGCAGCCCCAAAGCCAAGAGTTCCTATTTGTTGGGTATTATAAAGATTCAAAATGGTACAAACTGATCAACTTGAGCACTAACAAAGCTTTCATTGAAAGAAGTGTTCAATTCCAAGAAGAGCCTTTAGTAGCAGTTGAAGTTGGAGAGTTTTCTTCACCACCAGATCCATTGATTGTAAGTGAAGAGACTAATGAGTTTGTTGATTATGATATGTCTAATAGTGATGATTTGATTGTATATCCTGAAATTCCTACAAGACCAAAATGGACATCAAATACCATTCATGTAGCCAAGCAACTAGCTGGAAATACTAGTGACCCTAGGAGGACTAGATCTCAATTTGAGAGTGCGCTTTGTGTGAAAGATCCTCTATTTGATGAGAATTTCTATCTCATGGTTGAATTAGGTCCACATACATATGAATATGCATCACATGATCCAATATGGGAAACAGCCATGAAAGAAGAATTCAACTCGCTCCAGAAGAACAACACTTGGGAACTGGTTGATCTTCCCCTAGGGAGGAAGCTAGTTCAATGTAAGTGGGTTTTCAAGACTAAGTTTGTTGCTGATGGTTCACCTTTGAAATATAAGGCAATATTTTTATCCAATTGATACTCACAAGTACATGGTATTGACTACATTGAAACCTTTGCACCAATGGCAAAGATGGACTCCATAAGGCTAGCTCTGGCCATTGCATCTTCGAAGCAGTGGGAGGTACATCACATGGATGTGAAGTGTGATTTCCTAAATGGATATTTCACTGAAGATATTTACATGCATCAACTTGAATGGTTTTTTTCTAATCCATCTTTAGTGTGCAGGTTAAAGAAATCATTGTATGGGCTCAAGCAAGCCCCCAGGGCTTGGTATGCCAAGATTGATGGCTTTTTGATATCACTGAGTTTTGTTCGATGCAATTCTGATCCTAATGTCTATTTGAATATGATTCATGGTTATTTGATGATTATTTTCTTGTATTTCGATGACCTTCTGATTATAAGAAGTTCAAAGAAAGAGATTGCCTCCTTGAAGGATGTAATGAACCATGCATTTTCTATGAAAGATTTGGTATTGTTGAGCCAATTCTTGGGTCTCAAAATTGCTCAATCCAAATATGGAAGAAAATTACATCAGTTCAAGCATGCTTTGGATTTTCTGAACAATTTCAACATGAAATATTGCAAGCCAAGCAAGACTCCCTTCCTTTCAGGAGTTAAGCTTGAAGAAGTAGGTTCTTCTCCTATGGTAAATAATACACTGTATAGGCAGTTGATTGAGTGTTTGCTTTATCTTACACACACTAGACCTGATCTATCTCATGGAGTTAGTGTGGCTTCAAGATACATGGATCAGCCTCATGAGATCCACTGGAGGGCAGCCAAAAGGATCCTAAACTTTGTTTAAGGAACAAGAACTCATGGGATCTTCTACAAAGCAAAATCTTATCTTGATTTGATTGGGTTTACTAACAGTAATTGGGAAGGCAACAACACAGATCAAAAGTATACATCAGGATATGTGTTCATGCTTGCAGAAGGACCAATCAGCTGGTCAAGCAGGAAGAAGAGAGCCATAGCATGCTCATCTACAGAAGCAGAGTATAGAGGAGTTGTAAATGCAGCAACTCAATGTTTGTGGTTCGAGGGGATACTTGGAAAATGTGGCTTCGAATTAGAGTTTTCAACTATTATCTACTATGATAATCAGAGAACCATTCAAATCTACAGTGATCCATTTCAGAGACAACCAACCAAGCACATTGAGATCCATATGCACTACATCAAACAGCTTGTGCATGATGGCACCATTGATCTACTCTTATGTGCATCTTCAGAACAAGTAGGAGACATCTTCACCAAAGTTTTTTGTGAGAAGACCTTCAAAAATATAAAATCACTATTGGGAATTTTTTATCATGCTGTGAAGCATGATTGATGACAAGATTTCCAAAATTTTGTTTTTCATGTCCATGTCTAGGGGAGGATTTTCCCACTGGGTTTTTGCCTCTTTCCTTGGTTGTATGGACAAGCAGTATGTAAAGGATGAATAACCCTTGTTGCTAGGCCCTATATTTTTCTGATATTTAATCATACATTCAGGCTTAACATGGGTTGTTAGAATAATCAACCCATAGTTACCTACCTTAGACATTAATTTCATTATTTTTGTCTTATTACCTAGTTTTCTAGATTCCATTCTATGCTAGTTAACTTCTACAAGTCCTAGAAGTCAACACATGCTAAAAATGAGTCATGGAGAACTTGGGAAACATCCTATAAACCCAATTTATCATGTCTAATTTATTCCATATCCTCCAAAGTGCATATCTTCTTTTTCTGAAAAGCTACCTTGTTTTATTCTGATTTAAGTCAAAAGGAAAAGATAGACTAGGTGTAGTTGACTTGTTTTTTTCCCACATCATCCTCCCTTATTTTCTCCAAATAAAAGCATGTACGATTTTTCTTTCCATCCCTCTTTATATTTCCCACTTGACTTAGAAAATTCGTGATCATCTTCATAGATTTGGAAACTGCTTTATGCACCTATGGGGGATTTGAGTAGATTTAGTAAGCCTACTTTTTTACTATTTCGAATGGCATATTTATGCATTCAATTATCTCATGTAATGATATATTGAAGTAGGCTATTACTTCACAAGGTTGGATATTTTACACTTATTCAATACAGATTAGTGTTATGCTCCAATTCTAGTCCCCTTTGGTGTGAATTTTGCATGTTTGATTAGCAATTTTGTGAGTGTAATTGTTTTATCTCTTCGGTTAAATTTCCACATGAATGCAAGGTTAATGTTCTTGTATTTAAGTTTTTAAAACATCCCTACGACTGTCTCTGCAGAAAATGAAATTAAATATTCTAGGCTATGAGGCCATTATTCTGCTATTGGAGACTAGTCTGGGCCGTGAGGCCACTGTCAAACGTTTTTAAATTTTAAAAAGGGTAAAGCTGTTTCATTTTTAAGTGTCTGGGTTAATATCTAAGGATGTTGCAATTTTCTTCTGTAAGTAATAGATTACAGGTGATAATACTAACATGACCGACAGCCTACAATCCAGTAATGTGGCCTGTCGATAATCTCAATTTAGTATTTTTATTAAAAGTTAAGTTTGTTTACCCTATCTGTAACTAGGTTTTTAGTTTGTGAGGATAGAACTCAGTTTTATATTGAAATTTGGTTTAAAATATGATATAATGTGTAAAATTAGAAAAACATAAGGTTTTGATATTGGTTTCAAATCATTGTTCGATGTTTATCTTGTAAAATCTTATAATATGTTTATGTGCTATGTGCAACTTCTTTATCTTGGGTTATAGATTTGAACCCTTTGTTTTGTTTTGATTATATTACTAACTAGATTAGTTAAAGGTATTTCTTATTTAAATTACAAAACTCTCAGGGTTTTGTCTTTATTATGATTTAACAGTTTTATGTAGTTACTTATAATCTCTGTAAATAGATATATATCATAATAGGTTTTTATAGGGTTCTTCCAAGTCTTCACTTAATATATGTGTTATCTTCTTTTAAAACCTAGACTAATTGAAACTTACAACTAATATTAAAAATATAGTAAATTAAGATAACTAAGATAGAAGTGTACAAGAGAAGCAAAAAGCATCATTTAAGATCAAAATTAACCTAACAAAAACACTAGATCCATAAACTTTAAACCTTTACTTAAATTGTAGGTTTCTTCTCTTAGAACAATAAAGAACAATTTCCAATAACTTTGTAAATGATAACCTATTTATAAATAACTTTCAGATAGAGAGTACATAACATGGATAATAACTACCAATTATTATTAATCTTTGCAGCTATTGAGCATACTTCTAAATAAAAATACAGACATAGAATTAAAGCACGGATAAGTAACAGACGGTTAGAACCTGGATAATGTGTAGAAGGGGACAAACACCCAAAGGAGACTATTCCACCCAATCGTCTCCTAAAGAAGCCAATATTACTTTCTTAGGACCCTCGAGCCTTTGCACTAAACCACTAGGACAAAGATCACTGGATAATAGCAGCCCACACAACAATTTTTTGTAACTTAGCACTCAGTAGCAAAGTTAACTCAACAATTCCACTTTAGCTATCCCCTCTTCAAATTCCTTGTGTGCCTGACTTTTTAGTTTGTAGCAGTCACAAGGTTCACTCACTTAGAAACATAATGCAGTAGTGATCCTCCTGCTCAATTTATGGTATTTATAAGATTTCCTAGGTATTTAAGTCAGTTTTGGAATTAAATGAGCCACCAGCTCATTTCCCCCTCTTAGGGAACATGACCACATTTTTAGGGATTATGCTTCCTGCAACAACTAGAAAGTGAATTGCTAGTGCTGCAACTTATCAACCAACCTTCTACAGCTGTTCATTCCTCCTAGTGGGTCAGTGAACACTCATTCAACAGTATCCTTTTGATAGGTGTCTCTTATATTTAATTATTTAAATAAATAATTATTCAATTACAGTCATCCTTGACCAACTTGGTCATAAAAAGTTTACAATAAATTTAACATAATTTTTTCTAAAATAAATAAAAGTATTTATTTTTCAAATCTAGGTGTGTTACAAACACCACCCCTTAAGTTCAACATCATCCTCGATGTTGCTTAAGTTTATTCTGAGTCTTCCTGGAACAGAGCTAGATATGGAACATGCACATCACTCTCCAATTCCTAGGTTTCTTTATCTGGACTGAGGTGTTTCCATAATGTCTTATGAAATAAATAAAAATATTTTTTTCTTAGTTCTTGGTGTGTACAACTACGGGCCACGAAACCAGGAACCGTCTGATCCAGGTAACTCTACATCCAACACTATTTCATTTCAATGGTTTTATTTTAATTTTTAGTGGCTGAATTTTTATTTTGAAGCACCCCTAGTTTTGCATCTCGGCCCATGTGAGAAACCCTTCGATTTCTGCATATAGGGCCAATTATATGTGGTAAATCCTTCTATTTCCATGTATAGGGTAGAGTATACACAGGAAATCCTTCATTTTCCACGGATAAGCACATCTCTTAAGGAAATAGTCGCGTACAAGGCTGTACATACTAAATTTCAATGTAAAACCTCATCAAATTCTTGTGTTTTTATACATGATGGTATTGGAGTGGCATGAATGCAAACACGAAGATGTGGATAGGATCGTACAAGGTGATATGTCTTCCCAACAAGATTTGAGGGAATGTGGTTGGTATAACTTTTGGCATCTTGCTAGCTTAAGATCTAAGCCAAGAATACTCCAGATGTTCATGGATTACTGGGATCTAGATACATAGAACTTTCAAATTGATGGGATGCCCCTTAGCCTTGAGGTTGAGGATATATGATTTATTACTAAACTATCCCACAGAAGCAAGGTAGTCAACTTGAGAGATCATGGGTTTGGAGGTGGCCTTATAGACATAGAAAAGGTTGGAAGTCAGATCCTGGTGAACTCTATTAAAAATCTTGGCCTCAAGGGAATAATACTAGCATTGGGCATGATTAAAGGGTTAGCATCTCTCCATCAGGATTCCAGGCCATTGATGTTTTATGCAGTTTAATGTATGAGGCCCATTATCTATGACTGGATACCTTGTTGCTAGATAACATGAAACAACAGTTGACAGACTGCAAGCTGGTTAGAATAAGAAACTTTGGTTTTTCCAGCATTTTGAGTACCCTCTTCTTCGAGCGTGTACTAGGCATACGCCCAAGAGTGAAGATCACTCCATATGGTCCTAGGGATCTAGCTCAATTGTGCTATCTAGGTGAGATTTAGTGGCTAGGAGGAGAATGTGTGTCTACACCCTACCCACCTGACTTCTTCCACTGGTGGCGTAGACAAATCATACCCATAGATGACTACCCCTATGCAGGGATAGACTTCTATGCTGATCCCGATATGTCCATTCCATAGGGATCCGAATATGGTGATATAGGTAACAATCCTGACTTCATTTTGTTTTTGAATTATTTATTTTTTGTATTTTTTGATATAATGAAATAAAAAACATTTTTTTGGGTGGTGACACACACTAATATTGGTCCTAGATGACCAGACGAATTCCCTCCACATAGTCGAAGGGGGAGAGGTGATGAAATACTGGGTGTGGATGCAGAACGTATGCTCCAAAGCATCTACACAAACTTCATTTATTTGATAGAAAAGGTTCCCATGGTGCAAGTTGAGGGATTTCCTAAGGCGATGCAGCGATAAGTAGTAGGTGTACCCCGTGCATGGGTTCGATTGTTCAGAAGGTTGGCTAGGGTTTTCGTGTGTTTTCATGATCAGCACCCTACTCCAATGGATTAGAGTCCTTGATGTACATTTTGTATCAGTCGTGTAGTATATTTTGGTGGCTTAAAACCCCAATTTTGTATCATGACATTATGTATTATGATAGCACTTTTTGGACAATATTTTGAATGAAAAAAACTTATCATGATCAATTATTTATATTTACATGTGTGAATGTGATGTGAATGCTTCATTTTTTGTGTATCAAATGTCAATTTAGTACATAAGTTGCATATGACTCAGCAACATGATTGGAGTTCCTAGGAATGTGAATGTAAGTAATGTTTTCAAATTATCATTCTAACCGTACCTTACTCGCAAGAATCTTCATAATAAAGTCAGACCTATAATACGATACATGCCATTTAACTGTAATACCACTAACTGTGAGTCAAGACATACCTCAAGAGATCAAATACCATGGAAGATTTCATTGCGTAATAAATCAATCATGGAACTATATTCATCAATATTCTTCGATGAAGGCCAAAGAAATACACCTCCTGGAGACAAAAATTGACCCATAGGAAAATAAATCACCCAAGCAACTGAAGCTAAGTTTTGGGTGGGGAGGTTGGCATTGTGATATTATCCTACATCTACCAAAGAATCTGTCAACATCTTCCACAAAAAATGGAAGCAAGTCAACAAAATCAATCACCACGAGAAGAAAAAAAATAAACTATGTAATTGTACAATAGTATACAAAGTATCATCCTCGATTGAGAATTGCACGTAGTGCTTTTTAAGATAGAGCCCATTTCTAGGTTTTGCCAAGGATTTCCCCTCATAATCTACTAGATCGTAAGCCCCTTTCCCTAACACTTGTTTGACTATGTAAGCCCATGCCACATGGGGTTGAACTTTCCCACCCCTAACGACTCACTATCTTGGACATACAAGAGGATCAAGTCACCTTCACTAAACTTTCAAGGATGAACATACTTATCACAATGAGCCTTAACACAGCACTTGTTTACTTCGAGAGCCACTAAGGCATCTTGACATTGTTCATTAAGCTGCTCTTAGCAAACCAGACATTCCTCTAACTCATAAGTTTCTGGAAAAAAATCTATGGCTAGCTTCAAAGAAGCGATTTCACATTCAATCATTAAAATTGACTCCACCCCATGCACTAATTGATATGGACAAAAACCAGTGGCAGTCTTAACTGTGTTTTGGTAGGCCCACAACAAAGGGTAAAACATGATGTGCCAATTAGTTTTTCTTTGTGTGATGGTTCTTTGGAGAATGTACTTAAGGGACTTATTCATTCCTTCAACCTGTCCATTTGCTTGACGATAATAAGAAGACGAGTTCTCTTTCTTATATCCCAATTTCAAAGATAGCTCATCCATCATCTTGTTTTGAAATTTACTGCCATGGTCTATGACAAGCTCGCTCGAGATACCAAACCGGGTGATAATATGATTGAAAATGAAATGTGTGGTTGTCTTATCGTTAACTTTTATAGTGGGCATAACCTCTACCCATTTCATGAAGTAATAAACAACCACTATAATATGATGATGGACTTAGTCTAAGTTGGGTTCCAATCCATAAAATAAGCCCCCCACTTGGTGAAGGGACCAACTAGAATAATCAGATGTAATGGGGAAGGATGCAAGTACATATTCCATGCAAACACCTGGAATGGGTGGCACTGCTTGACTGCATTAACACAACTCTTGAAGATCGACGACCAAAAATAATCCACTCTAAAAAAAAATTGGGCTGTAGCAAGCCCAAATAAATGAAAACCACACGCCCCTATGTGACAATCATTTAGCATAGCCTCAACCTCCTCATGAGTCAAACATCGACACAAAATGGAATCAACCCCATGGTGATACAAAGTCTCACGAGCAATGAGGTAGTTCTTAGCTACATGACATAACTGTCGATGTTCATCCCATGAAAGGTGAGGAGCAACCTTCAAAGTTTGCAAATAAACGATAATATCCCCATACCATGGGTCCATGTTCGAAATGAGAAATATATGATCATCAAAAAAATAGTCCTCATGAACCTCAACTTCATCCAAACTGGGAAATATGATATTAGCTCTGCAAAAATCAATGATTTCCTCAACTTTGCCGGAACAAATTTGTTACAGTTGATTTTACAACACATGGTGGATCACACCTTTATGGCCTTCCTTGTCCTTCTGTAAACTCTTTAGACCCCATGGAACATTTTTGTACGTTTGATGTTTCTAATATCATCCCTAAAAACATGCATTATTTTCTATACGCGACTTTTAAACCTATTCTCATGTATATACACGGATTTTACCTTCAAACCCACGTACATCAGGATGTGTGCAAAAGTCCAAATAGTTTTGGGGTTTTCCTTGATGTGGATCTGAGTCACTTGTCTCTTGGCCTTCCATATGCCTTGACATCACTCGGATTTGACCTTCCATTACCCCATTGAAGCACTATATAAGGAATACTTTGGATACATTGAAGAGAAAGAAAACTATAGTCCATTGTTGCCAGAGCTTATACTTGAGTCTGCATCCCTTTGTCCCTTGGAGCACTTTGTGTTCTTCCTAAGCTTACCTTTTCTTGTGAGCTTGCTATCAAGAGATGGAGGATTGAATTGGTGGAGGCCCAAGTGGAAAACTCAATTTCTTCGATTCGCAAATGTGCCGACAGATGTTGTCACTATTGTAATATCTGATTTATATTAATAGAAATATCTTTTCCTGTCCAATAATGTGTATTTAAATGAGTATTGAATTCATGGATGATTTTAAATGATTATATGTTATTGATTATATTTGCTAGAGTAGGTCTAACACCATCATATAGAATGCTTGTCTTGTTTGCTGAATGTTGAGAGAGCAAATTGCTAATACAAGTGGGAGTGGAGAAGCTCAATAGGGATCTACATCAATTGTCCAGAATAAGGTATGTGTCGAGATCCTTTAGTGCTAGATGTTTGGTTTCTCTTGCATATAGGAAAGGATTTATTTCTACAGTTACTCTATCTTTTGTGGTACCCCAAGCCATTGGAAACCATACTGGGGAGTTCCTAGTCATTTCCTTTGGGGGTTTTATCAGCATTCAATGTTCTTGAATTGCTCTAATTTCTCTGCTTCTGAGTCGGGTCTAAGGGCATGTTTACTTGGTAGTGTCTGCTAGGAGTAAATTTTGTCTCAACTTGTCTATTTTCCTTCTTTTTTATCTCTTTTTCTTCCTGTACGCGAGTTTTGTCTTCACAGTCGCGTGTACACGCGGTTTTTACTAAGATATCCATGTATATACGCAAGTTTTCTGCACACAGTCGCGTATGCCCTGAGTTTTTCCTTTGTGGAGAAGATTAAGTGTTGCTAGGTGATTTTTGATGATTGTTGAGTCTCCTTGGATGCTTCTAGAGTCTGTATACACCTCTGTTTCTGACTAGAGACGCTTTTTAGTTTGAATTTTTTAAGAATGTTCTTGTCATTGCATTTTCTATTTTTTGTTTTGGGATTAGTGCATTAAGTCTCTTTTACCTTAGTGCTTTGTGTGGATTTTGTTTGATAGTGCTTGCAGAGTTTGGGGTGGTAGAGTCATTCTTTTGCTTTATTATCTCATTTTAATTCAAAAAATACAAATTTTTTTTTTTTTGGCATCATTATGCATTATTGCATTTTGCATTTTGCATGGTACTTGCACTAGGTTTGCTTGGAGAAGTATTAGGCATATTTTCATATAGGAATGATTGCATTTTAATTTAAAGGAAAATTTTGCATTTCACATAGTAGCATACCCCATTTTTCATTTGACACAGTGCATTTGCATTGCTTGTTAGGTGTGCATTTACTTCTTGTTGTGTCATAACACCATTAGTTGCACAATCATTTGCCCTTTTTAGTAATAAGCCAATTAAAATCAACGCATAATAAAATGAATTACACTCTTTTCTTTTATAGGGTGCACCAACAAGATTAGGTTTTAGGGTCTTGGAATAGTTCATTGTGAGTAAATTCTCCAAGACCACTAAATGAAACATGTATGTGTCTGTCAAGGTGAGAGTGTGAAATTCCTTGGTATAATTAGTGTTTCTCAGGATCCTCCTCTTACAAGGGAGTTAAGAACGAGGAAATGTGAGCGGTTAATGATTGGGATAACCCCTGGTCATAACTGAGTAGCACCGGAGATATTTCCAGGATTGTATTCCTATCTGGGGGCTTTTTTAGGAGTTTCAAGCTTTGATACCCTGCCCATATGGTCAATATTGCTTGCAACTGTCTGCCTGAGCATTGATTATATTGAGGTGACCTTATTTTCCTTACCTAGGTTATCAAGGGGGTACTTCGCAGAGGTTATTCTGCAGGTGTCCTGACCAGGTAGGGGTCAAACAGCACAGTCGCTATATGCGTTGAAGCTGAGGGCCACCATAATTGGTTACGAACCTCTTCTTGTTGTGTGTGGGAGTCTCAAGTATCTCCTAGGTGAGACATACCTACTTCATTTAGGAGCTCACATATCCTACCCTTGATTACTTGTGATTTGGCTTTACATTGTATAAGTGTATGCTCTGTTCACGCTATTTTGCCTAGGGTTTGCATAGTTAGAAAGAGTCTTTTTCATTTTTTGAGTCATTGTGGATTCGAGTGCGGCACTTCACCGTTCTCGTCATTTAGTAGGACTTATGCCTTCCACATCTCCTCTTCCTTTGGGAGAGAGAAACAAACAGTTCGGGAAAAATATTTCTCACATTGATTCACACACGATGGGAGATCACGAGGATGAGATTCATGAGATGTCTTCTCCACCTCAAGAGGTTGGGGAAGAAGATCCTACTCCTGTATATGATCCTTCACTAGAAATACCTTCACATTCTGGTTATGATCCCTCATTCACAGGTCGCTGGTATTGGTTTTTGGGCAGCAAGACTCACCATGAACCCATAAGCACTATTAATGTTCATTATTCCATGCTGTTAGGTTTAAAAATGAGCATCATTAAATAACAATATGAGAGAAAATAAACATTGCAAGAAACATTTAAGATAGACACATAATATACCTTGGAAACCCCATGCGGGGAAAACCAGCACCAATGAATATCTTCATTACATGGCCAAAACTAGCCATCCGGGCCAAGCGAGCTAGTCACTGCTCACCTCTAGGCCACTATACAATTGAGCCTCCTCAAGCCTTATAAAGGATTAATCACATGCAATACCATGGGACAATACCATGGGATACAACAAACCATGTGCCCAAACCATGTGCTAGACCTAAACCAAATTTGACTCAATCCCAAGTCAAGGTTAACCCTAACAATCCCCCCTTTAAACTTGACTTGGAGTAATCACCAACTCCCCTCAAATTTTACCGAGGAATATTACATACACCCCCCTATCACCTAGGTCTATCTCCAAACTTTACTAGTGAGTTACCAGGGGTATGCATGCCTTACCAGGTCTTACAGCCATATGCCCATTTAGATGCAAACTGCTCCATTACATTTTTTTTCATGTGCCTTCATAGTGACTACACCATCACCATCCATTGCTTCATCCTCTTGCTTTCCATGCTCACTTCCTTGCTCGTCTTTTTCCATGCTCCCTTTGTACCTACATCCAAACTCTATCATTGATGTCCATATAAAGAAAAATCCATCTACCAGATTACATGGGTCATCGGTCGATGTAACTGCCAATTCTCTAGGAATTCTCTTCACATACATGGCTCATCAATCTTGGTCACAAAACCGAGATTAAATCATCTCACATTTCTCCCGTAATCAAATACTCAACCTCTCTGATCCAAATCAAGCTAGGCTACGAGTACACCTTCCACCCTCGTACCTACCTAGTGGTTCATTCCACACTTGATACAGCATCCCTTCTTTGCGCATAAGAGGGATACCTTGTGCTTTTAGCATCCAGAGAAATCCAAACTTGCCTACAGCTAAGTTTTACATGGACCAAAAAATTACTGCTAGGGTGTCGGGTACCATCGAACATGCACCCCCCAATTTGATTCAATATAGAAACACCAACGAGCATAACTAAGCCAAACCATCGCTCTAATACTAGTTGTTAGGTTAAAAATGAGCATCATTAAATAACAATATGCAAGAAAATAAACATTGCAAGCAACATTTAAGATAGACACATGATATACCCTGGAAACCCCATGCGGGGAAAACCAACACCAGTGAAGATCTTCATTACATGGCCAAAATCGGCCATCCGGGCCAAGCAAGCTAGTCACCGCTCACCTCCAGGCCACTATACAATGGAGCCTCCTTAAGCCTTATAAAGGCTTAATCACATGCAATACCATGGGACAATACCATGGACTACAACAAACCATGTACCCAAACCATGTGCTAGACCTAAACCAACTTTGACTCAATCCCAAGTCAAGGTTAACCCTAATACATGCTTGATATCACTACACATGATCTAGCACATCATGCCGAGTCAAAAATTGAACCTAGCACTATGCCTGGGGGCACTCCTATTCCTTTCCATGCAGAGATATTTGGGAGCACTAGTCACATTGCACCTTCCATCCCACCAGTGGAAGCTACCTCACATGTTCATCCTAGACCTAGTTTTAGTATTCATATGCAGATACCAGAACTGAGACGAGTGACCATAGGGAATACCACTTACATCCCTTCACATGTCCCTTCATCCTTAATTCCTACTCCTTCAAATGCATTTTTGACAACCCTTCCTCCCCCTCATTCACGTGGTCCTTTGGGTCAGAATGTTGCTACTAGTCATGTTCGTACTACGACCACTCGCACAGTAGTATCTTAGAGTCAAGTACCTCCTATTGTCTTGGGAAATCATATTCCTATTTCTGGATCATCTTACGGTCCATCATAAGGAGTTCCCCATATCCCTAATTATGGAGCTTCTCATGGGACATCCCATGGGACATCTTATGGAGATTCTCATGGACAATCTTATGGACTGCAGGATGGACAAAGTTATCAACCTTATGGGTACGGGTATCAACAACCCACTTACTCTTCTAATTATGGATTTGTAGCACCACATAGTCAAGGTACACCACATCATAATGCTTCCATGCAGCCCTACACAGGTCAAATGGGAGGAGGATATCATGGCCAAGGCCATGGTATTTACAGTAGTCAGCCTTATATGAACCAAAACTATCAGGGAGCATGGCATAGAATGGCTCAACCTAGGCTCCCTTTCCTTGCAACATTAAATCTACCTGACTTGTCGAGACTAATGAACGATCCGGTATCTCATGACCTAGCTTGGCCGCCTATCCCTAACAAGCTTCCCTCAAACATTCCCAAATTCAAAAGCAAAGCAGGAGAATATCCTAGTGAACATGTCACTACCTTTCACCTTTGGTGCTCTTTCAATTCCTTACACGATGACTCAGTCCATTTAAGACTATTTCAACACACCCTCACTGGGCCTGCAACGAAATGCTACATAGAGTTACCGATGGGGGCATTCATTTTGTTCAATGACCTTGCTATGACTTTCCTCAATCACTTCCAACTACCCGTGTGTTATGACGTTGGTACAGAACTCTTGTCGACATTTTGACAGGACAAAGCCACACATATCTTGGACCATATCCAAGAGTGGCGTAGATGGAAGAGGTTGATTAAAGCTTTCATACCGCTGGAGTTTCTCCTTGAGTGGTTTCTTAAATCATTGCTACCTTACATCACGAAGGATGTTTCTACATCTAGAGTCTAGAATGAGGAACAAGCAATTTTTAGGGCATAGGAATTGGATTTGATTTATGCTCAATCCAGACTATTATATGAGATCATACCTAACGCTCCGTGTTCTAGTTTTGACCCCAAGATCAAGCCTGGACCACATGCTGATGGCATTGTGGGTTGTACAAGTACCAAACCTATGGATTTGGTTGTGAAACAAGTGAGTCAATTTTCTATTAATCAATCTGCTTCAGGACAAGCCATGGCTTCATCTCAACCCACCCAAATGGTGAGTGTACTTTCTGTGCAATTATCGAACTAGAAGGGCAACCAACTGCCCGAAAGGAATAAGAAAAACGGTAAAAACAATCGTAAGGGTGGGAACAAGAATGAAAATGCAAATTTTAATGACAAGAATGATTGCAATGATGGGGGGATAAGCAGTCTAAATGTAAGGTTAAGTTTCCTTGAAAATTGTGTAATGATGACCACCTCACTCACTTCTGCCCTCGTATGGAAGACACCTCAAGGTTCATAGCACAGGGCCCAGCTATGCTGACCAATCCTTTACCCCATAATAAAAATATGAACTCGAGGACCAATGATCCTCATTCTACATCGAGTGGAGATCAAAATCCATCGAAATCCAGTACTAGTCATGGTTGCATCAACATGGTGCATGCTACTAAGGTTGTGACTCGTGTGAAAGACTATGGTTCATCACAACCAGACCTTGGGAAGGAACCCACTCCAACCGAGAACCCTTTGCATATTGAAAACCCTATGGATAAACCTAATATTTCACCTCGCATTCCTAAGGGATTCCTAAATCATTTGGGACACAATCCTAATGCCCGAGCTGCCCAGAACTATTCTGTTGTCGAGGATTTGGGCCAAAATCCTTGTGCAATGTCTGCGCTTGAAGTACTTCAGAGTTGTCCTTCACAAAGGAAAGATTTTCTTTTTGCTCTTGAGGTTAGTGATGATAGCTCTTCTTCCATCATCAAATTTGAAACCATGGGACTACAGCCTCACTTTCCTTACTATGTGTCTCTCTTGATTCATGTAGAGTATCTTAACATGACCGTCAAATGCACTGTGATTGATGAAGGTGCTGCTACTTCCATGATGTTTTTGTCATGTTGGAAGGGTTTGGGTTCTTCCTTCTTACATAGAATTCTTCCTTCTCTTAAGTTCCATTTGGGAGGGAATACCATCATGATCGAGGTCGAGGTGGTTGATGCACTCCTTGATTACAATCTTTTACTGGGTTGGAATTGGATGTATAGTATGAAAGCTATAGCCTCTTCTCTATTTCAAGTAGTATGCTTTCCATTTAATGGGAATATTGTTACGATTGATCAGACATCATTCAAAAATCCGAGTGTTAATGCATCATCGAGAGCTTCTATCTTGATTATCGATCATTCTCAGCTGACAACTGGGAGTGTGGGTGTAGGTATGTATCCATCCCTTATGGTGACCTTTAGTTGTCCTGCACCCGTTCTTATGATCGGATCTAGTTTCGGTGGGGCTTCATCTTCATTGAATTCGGTGTCCTTTTGCACTACCCATATGGAAGATACTTGGATTCTTCCTTCACAAAGTCCTTCGAATGGACCTATCGAAATGGACGCGTCGTTTCCTGCAGCAATGATAGCATATCAAGCGAATCTTGATTGTGTTGCAGAGCCTAGTCCTTCCTCTTCATGGATGGAGGAGGAGGACCCATATGTGCTTCCTACATGGGCAGTTGAGTCCTCTCATACACATGATTTCCTTGATAGTGTTTTTCCATCAGATGAAGCTATTATTGAGGCCATGTCTAGGGTTGAGCCACCATGGGAAGAGTTACATCATAGATCCTATTTTCTTCCTGAGCTTAACCATTTGAAGCATGAGGACTTTAGGGATATTCTTAGAGAGAAGATTGGTAGTCCTGTGGTTCCATTGAGCTCTCCTGGTTAGATGGCTAATGGGAACATGGAGAATATATCACCTACTATTCCTATCAATATATCTCATGATCCTGGCAAAATTGAGAATGTCTATATTGGGGCCGACTATTCCCATGATGAGATTCAGGAGTATACCGAGCTGTTCAAAGAGATTTGTGACATATTTTCTTGGTCACACGAAGAAATGCTATGTATCGACCCTCGTTTTGTCAAACATGAAATTAAGACCTATCCGAATGTGAAGCCTCTTCCACAACATTTGCATGTAGTGAATCCTAGAAAATCACCTGCAATTAAGGATGAGATAGAGAAGCTATTAAAATCTAGTTTTACCTATCCCGTTCCCTTGACGGAGTGGGTTTCAAACCTTTTTTTGGTTGATAAGAAGCAAGTAATGATCCGTATATGCACTGATTTCCCTGATTTAAATCATGCTTGTCCTAAGAATAATTTTCCCACACCATTTATTGATAAAATTTTGGATGAGTGTGCGGGAAGCGAGGTATTTTCTTTTATGGACGGATTTTCTGGATATAATCATATTCAGATCAAACCTGAGGATCAACACAAAAATACATTTATTTTTCCTTGGGGTACGTTTGCGTATCAGAAGATGCCTTTTGGTCTTAAAAATGTCGAAGCCACATTTCAGTGGGCTATGACCTTGATTTTTCACGATCTCAAATCGATTATTGAAGTCTTTTTAGATGACCTTGCTGCTCATTCTTGGCTGAGAGTGTGTCATCCCTACCATTTGAGATTAGTATTCGAAACATGCCGCCACTACCTAGTTAGGTTAAATCCTCATAAGTGCATCTTTTGCATGAACTCTAGTCACTTTCTAGGTTTCATTGTGTCTAAGGAGGGTATAAGAGTCGACCTCTTAAATATTGATTCAATACTTCAACTGTCTCCCCCGCGAAATATTAGACACCTTCAATGTTTGCAAGGCATGGAAAATTTCTTACGGAGATTCGTGGTTAACTTTGCCAATTTGACTAAAGGATTTATGCGTCTTTTAAAGGAGGACACTACCTTTTGCTGGGATGAGCGATCCCAGGAGTCCTTTGATACTCCTAAGTAGAGCCTTAGCATCGGCCCCTATGTTTAGTCCACCCGACTATAGCCATAAATTTTTTATTTATGTGGCCGCGTCGATGGAGATGATTGGTATGGTTTTGGTTCAGGAGGATGAGGAGCTCCATGAGCATGTCATATATTATTTGAGTTGGAACCTTATAGATGCGGAAATCTGTTATTCCCATGTGGGGAAACTTACCTTAGCAACCGTTCATGTGGTTCAGAGATTGAGACACTACATTCTCCTTCGCCAGACCTTGGTGGTAGCTCATGTCAATCCATTTCAGTTCATCCTCACTAGAAGGATGATCGAGGGAAAGTATAATAAGTGGATTGTTATTTTGTAAGAATTCGATCTCGAGTTTCTTTTGGCGAAATTGAAGAAATCATTGATTTTTGTAGAGCTCATTTCTGATTTCCCAAGGGAGGAGGAGGAGGAGCTTTATGAGGATACATTTGTCAATTAGCATATTTTCCTTATCTCAACTTTGGATCCATGGTATGGGGATATCATCATATATTTACAAATGTTGAAGGTCCCTACTCACCTTTCACGGGATGAGCGACGATGATTACGTCACGTATCTAAGAACTAACTTATAGTGGATAACACTTTGTACTGCTATGGGGTAGATTCCATTTTATGTCGTTGTTTAACCCATGAGGAGGTTGAGGTTGTGCTGAATGATTGCCACCGGAGGGGCATGTGGTGGTCATTTATATGGGCTTTCTATAGCCCAAAAAATCTTGAGAGCAGGATTTTTTTGGTCGTCGATCTTCAAACATTGTGTCAATGTGGTCAAGAAGTGTCACCCTTGTGAGGTTTTTGCACGCAATATGTGCTCACATCCTTCCCTGTTACATCTGATTATCACTGTCGGTCCCTTCACCAAGTGGGGGATTGACTTCATGGATTGCAACCGAGCTTCGGTTGGGGGGAATCATCATATTATAGTGGCTGTTGATTATTTCATGAAGTGGGTTGAGGCTATGCCCATGGTTAAATCCAATGGTGAGACATCCACTCATTTCATATTCAACCAAATTATTACTTGGTTCAGCATTTCGAAAGAACTTGTCACTGACCATGGTAGGCACTTTCAGAATAGAATGATGGAAGAGTTGGCCTCAAAGTTAGGGTATAAGCAGGTGAACTCCTCTTCTTATTATCCGTAGGTGAATGGACAGGTTGAAGTAGTGAACAAATAACTTAAGTCCATTCTCCAACGAACCATCGCACAAAGTAAGACAAATTGGCATATCATGTTATATCCTTCTTTGTGGGCCTATAGGACCGCAGTTAATACTGCCAGCGATTTTTCTCCATATCAGCTCGTACATGGAGTGGAGTCTGTCTTGCCGGTTGAATGCGAAATCCCTTCATTGAAGCTAGCTATAGAGCTTTTACTAGACACTTCTACATTGGAGGAACGTTTGGTCCACTTAGAGCAGCTTGATGAGTAATGCCAAGCTGCCTTAGTGGCTCTAGAAGTAAATAAGCATCGCGTTAAGGTCCAATATGATAAGTCTGTCCATCCAAGGAGGTTTAGTGAAGGTGATTTGGTCTTTTTGTGGGATCAAGCTAAAGAACTCTTGGGGACAAGTAAGTTTAATCCCATGTGGCATGGTCCTTACGTAGTCAAACGTGTGTTAGAGAAGGGCACCTATGAGCTGGTGTATTATGAAGGGACAGCCTTGGCGGAGCCTAGAAATGGGCTCTATCTTAAAAAAAAACTATGCATGACCTTCAGCCAGGGCTTATTATATTATATTATTGTACAGTTTTTTTCATAGTTAGGTTTTCTTATGGTGATCCTATTTGTTGATTAGATTTTGTTTCTTGTGGAAGATGTCAATGGATTCTTCCACTTACATAGGATATTCTTATGGTGCTAGCCTCCACACTCAACACTCAGCCTCTGCTGCTTGGGTGATTTATACTCCTACGGGTCAGGTATTGTCTTCAAGAGGCATATGTTTATGGCCTTCTTTGAATAATGTTGCCGAGTATAGTGCCATTATTGAGCTATTGCGGGATTCCATTTCACATGGTGTTCTCTCTCTTGAGGTACGTCTTGATTCACGGTTAGTAGTGTCACAGCTTAATGGCTTGTATCATATTAGGGATCCGACATTATTACGAAGATTCTTACGTGACGGCAATTTGACAACATAACATACATATATATTCCAAGAATTTTTAATCAAGTTGCTGACTCATATGCTAACAATGCATTAGATTGGCATTTGTTTCATAGACCATAAGATTATCACAAAGATACATTTTTACACACATGTAAATAAATAAAATCAATCATCATAAAAGCTTTTCATTAAACATCCAAAATGTGATGTCATAATACAAAAATGGGGCTTCCGAGCCACCAAAATATAATACATGGTAGTACAAAAATGAAGCACTCTCAGGTCTCTAAGCCTGTGGAGGAGGAGGGGGGTTCTGATTGTGGTAGCACACCATGGCTCTAGCTAGTCGTCGGAATAACCAAACCCATGCTCGTGGTACACCGACCACCTGATGTTGCATGGCCTCAAGCAAGTCCTCGACTTGCACCATGGGTACCCTGTGTGTAAAGCATACAAAGTTTGTGTGGATGATTTGGATCATCTGCTCTGCATCCACACCCATGATATCATCTTCCCTTCCCCTCCATCTATGATGAGGGAAACCGTCAGGCCGCCGTGGTCCAACATCTGCATACACATGACAGATTTTCACTATGTGTCATCACACCAAAACATGTCTTTTGAGTCAATATATCAAAAAACACAAATAAAATTAATAATTCAAAAAAATTTAAAAAGAGGGTTTGGGATTCATCGCCTATATCACTGTATGCTACTCCTGGTGGTAGGGGCATGTCCGGATCTCTCCAGAAATCTATTCTTGCATAGGGATAATCATCAATGGAAACAATCTACCACCACCATTGTGGAAAGAATTCAACTAAGTAGGGGTTAAACACCCTACCTCTACCCAGTCTATGCATAGCATCTTCCCAATGTCGTTGGGCCATATCTCGAACCCCATGAGGAGGAACGTCAACTCTAGGGCTTAGCCCCAGTACACGCTCAAAGAAGAACATGCTCAATATGCTGTCGAAACTGAAGTTTCATACCCTACCCATCTTTCAGTCACTAAGTTGTTGCTTCATGTTACTCAATAGTGTAGTGCTCCAGTTGTACACTGTGGGTCTCATGCACTCCACTGCATAGAACATCAATGGCCGCGAGGCCTGGTGGAGTGATGCTAGTCCAGCTATCCTACCAAGTGCCAATAGTATGGCCTTCAGTCTTAGTACCTGGATGGAGTTTGTCAATATTTGACTCCCAACCTTTTCCATGTCCAAAAAATAGTATACTACAATGTACTCATCAATGGTGAGGCCACCTCCGGACCCACGAGAACATAGGTTCACCACCTCTCCCCATTGAGACAATCCTGTAATGAAATATATGTCCTCCACCTCTATAGTGAGGGACATCCCGTTGATATGAAAGGACTCTAAGTTTGGATCCCAGTAGTCTACTAGCATCTGTAGGGGTCTTTGTTTGTCCCTTAGGCTACCAAGACACCAAAACATGTATAGCCCACATGCACGTAAATCTTTTTGAGCCATTAAATCACCTCGAATAGCCTCTTCTACATCTCCATGTTCCCTCTCCCTCCATTCTAGAACCATCCTGCACATTAAAAGTATTTTTTGGTCAATATTTAACTTAAAAAACTTTGTGCACAGCCACATACACAACTGTTTGCAAAACAGCCGCGTATGTACGCATTTTTTAGGGGTTTTTCCACGTATAGCTAGTCCTAAATGCAAAAAAATCCCCGATATCTGCGTGGACTAAAACGACCAATTTAAACTGGCCTAAAAATCAATTTTAACCATGGAAATTGAAAAAATTTGCATCAAAATGGAAGAGGATGACATGAGAAGTTACCTAGAACAAACAGTGTCGAATTTCACCAGACGAAGCTCCCAGACTTTGCCTTGGAAGTTTTGAGCTCAAAAAGGTAAAAATTTCAAATGATATGTAATTTTTGAAATTTTTACTATTTATAGAAAAAAATTGAAATTTTTGAAATTTTTTACCCCCTTTCTATAGTTTTGAACCGTTTCTGACCATTTTGGACCGTTTGGGACTAATTTGATGATGTAGGAGTCCATTTTGAGTGTCGTTTCGACCACGGTTTTGACCTGTTCATGCCGCTTTTAGGTATTATGTCTAAACTGGCATATAGGTTAGATTTCACATCTATTTTCACTTTGCATGACCTTATGACCATTTCATTATAACCTTAGGTACGAACCTATTCTATCTTGTCATGGAACCTTCTTGTTGTTTTAGAAGTGACATGATGTGAATGGTAGAGCTTGAACATACATGGGTGCCCTAGTTAGCTCCTTTGTTGCATTTGGTTCCCATGATGACATTATTTCCTTTAGGGTGTGGGAGTCCTTTGTATAGTATCACCATGTCTTCGCGCAAGAGCCTTATACTCCTCTTGATCAATTTGCTAGCCTTTGTCCTTAGGACTCCCTTATGTCAAGCTGTAATTGCATTATCATGACTTTTGCCTACCTCATTGAGCCTTATGTCGTCTTCCCTGACTTTGATTATCAGCTATATAGCCCGAGCTTGTCTCATGTCTAGCCACGCAGATCCATTTTTTATATCCTTTGCAACTTGATTCCCCATTTTTACCGAGAGGGGACTTTCCCTCGAGTGTCGTTATCCTACACATGTATCCTTGAATTGAGCATAGGTATGTTCCATTGCTTGGAACTAGTTTGTTTGCTCATTAACACTCGTCTCCTCCTAGTCTGTAACTGTAAAGCACTTTTATTCTTTTTCAAGCTTTTCAAAATATTTGAAAAAGTCCAAAAAAAATCAAAAAACCAAAAAGCCGGAAAAGAAAAGATGTTATCTTTGGCAGCAGTCAAGTCATGTTGCCTTCAAACAAGGCACTGTATATCACATCTATTCATTGGGTTAATAGTTTGACTTTAGGAGCTGTACTCGTTTCTCTGAGTTTATCTCCACCGACTGGTAAAGCTTCCAGTCCCTATGGAGCCTCTGTCGATGCCTCCTGGGTCACAGAGATGTCCCAGTTTCGTATATCAAGTCTATGCTGCCTACATTCAGTCACCATTCACCTTTATGCTCTTGTTCGAAGGAAGTTGAAACCTAAGTCGGTCATTCATCAGTTCTCTTGACTTTGCATGTCGGTCATTCCCGGTACTAATACTGGTTCGTGCACTTTATGATCGAGTCCTTCCACATTATATAGACTTGCTAAGTACCTCATGTTGGATGCTAAGGGATGCATTAATTCCCGCCTTCCAGTGGATTTAATCCCATCGACTTCAAATCACTTATTCTAGGATAGAAATCTAGAGTCATTTTTGAGTGCCTTGAGACTTGTAGTCATCAGTGGCAGGTTCTCTCACCATCGACAGTTTTGGGAATACATCAATGTCCCCTAATCAATGGATCCTCTCAAGTGTTTTACCTCAACACATTTATTCACACTTGTTAGTTTGCACTCTAGTACCTTGATTCCCATTTTCATTATCAGTGGGTGATCTCGCATCTGTTAACAGTATACATCAATGACCGGTAATCAGATGATGGACTACTATGTTCGACCTTGACACCTCTATTCACATAGTAGGACATGTACTCATAGTGGATTGTGTATAAGACCTTCTATATTGGTGGCATTTCATATATGCTACCTCCTTGATCATGCCAGTGTTCATGAGATTTCAGCTCTCGTGACTTGATTCTAGTGAATGTCAGATGTTTCCAGCCATTATGGAGATTTTGATCCATTATATATCTTCAGCTTTCATGGAGATCATGATCCTTTGTATATCTTCATCATGGAGATTCTGATCTATCTATAGTGTACATGGCGATGACCACACATGTCATATTTTGTATCGTGCCTATTCATGGCCATTATACTCTTATGTATCTGGGATTGCTATATCTACTTGTAATTATCTGCAGAGTTTGATCATTGTATTATATTGTTGGATGGCTGGTTCTTCCACCTGGTTCTTCATCACTCCACTTTTGGGATAGACTTATAATGTATTTCGGCCATTGTATCAGCCCTCTGACCTCACACATTAGGGGGAATCTGTTACATCTGATTTTACCACACATGGTGGATCACACCTTTATGGCCTTTCCTATCCCTCTGCAGACTCTTTAGACCTGTTGGCCTGATTTTCTGACCTAGGCCAACAAGGAGATTATGCCCACACAATCAGCTTAAAGCAGCTTCTGGTGTGTTTAGAATAGCAAAATCTCATAGGTTATGGTGCTGCTACCAACTGAATTTTTCTCTTAAGGAGAAACTAAAATTCAGTAAAAATCTAACCTAATGTTATTCCTGTCCTAAAATTATTTTCAACTAGCTAAGTTATCCTACAGTTGCTTTCTTAAGGAAAGTCTTCGATTTTGAAGATTTTTGTATTTAACCTTTTTTTTAAATATAAAAGACTATTAAAATTATTCTAAAATTATACAAATTTTATTTAACCACTGTTAAATGCAAACTATGATACTGTCTTAACTATCCTATCTGTCCTATCTCAGCTGAGAGCGATTTGAGTATTTATATTAATTATTAATCAATATAATGATAAACAGAAATATAAGAGAGTAAGGTCTAAATGAAAACATTTAAACCATGCACCCTAAATCATTCTTCTATAAAATAACTTGACAGAGAAACAGAAATAAACAATTACTTCGAATTTTCTAAAATGTCTAATTAATTAATAACTAATAACCAACATTAAATATTTGAATGAAAGATAATGTTCAATATGAAATCATTGCAAAAATACAAACGATATCAAACAGACATAAGCATATATATATCATCATATATTGAATTTTCAATAGTAGCACTGAAAAGTAGACACACTGAAAACTTCAGTTACAATAATATACTAATTCAAATACAATCTTGGGTTGACAAAGTGCAATACTGATCAGTAAACACAAGTATAACCAAGTATACTGCATCAATGTGAAACAAAATAGAAGATTATATATTGAAATATAAGGAGTATCCAAAAATAATTCCGATCATGATATCAACTTGGAGATTTCCAGTCACACCCCAATTCCAAAGGTAAAACTTTAGCCAGGAACAAAACTAGTATCAAAATAACAATTCCAATATGTTTCTCTTCATTCACTCCATCCCCTCTCTCATAAAAATTACTAACTTATATAATACTACCAGTCTTTCGATTCAATTTTCCCATAAATTCCATATGCAATACTATAGGAGACTTATCACTATCAAAGAGTATCAAATCTCTTTTTCATCAGACACTTGTCACTAAAAGATAACAATAAAAACAACTAGCCTAAAATATTTGCTGGTTTAAAGGAACTGGCAAATTCGTGGCTATGTCAAAATTCCAGTCTTCAATAATCATCCACGTCTTCCAACTGAAATCCAGAATATTAGAAATGTCCTGAAACTGTAGAGGATAGCGATGACATGCCCACCTGTTTTAACAAACAAAAGCATCTCATTAAAAACCAAGTATAACATAAATAACAAAAGAAACCATAATTTATATGTGTGCCTGTAAAATATATGATTTTACAGGCGTGCACAAAAAACTCTGATTACCTGTGGACAGAGAAACAAATCACATAACTGAAAAATGGAGATAATCATCAGGTTCTATTTTGAAGATCGACCACTCTTCTGGCTTCAGCTAGTTTGGATTTAAGCCTGATGATCATTAGCTTTTGCTTTTCTACTTGTTCAAGCAGATGTTGATTTGTACCTATCATTGATTTCTTTGCCTTTTTATATTGATTCTTTTCGATGTTTACTTCCTTCCACCTGTTAATCCAGTTCAACAACTCCTCCCTAAACGTCTTATTTTCCACCTCCATCAAAGCTGTATTAGATTGACACTGTTTAAGTTCATTTTTCAATTCTATAATTTTAGTCTCGTATACCCTGTCCAGAACTTGTTGGAGGGTTTCTTCCTCTTTGTCATGACACAATTCAGCTGCTTGAGAAGAATCGATATCATCTATGTCTTGACTAGGAGATGGAAAACTCATAAAGGATGTCTTGGGTCCTGAACCAAAGGTGTCCATACCCGATGGAGTAACTTCTTCCTTATTGGCCTCTATAATGTCTTTAGCCAATTTGGCACTATTATTATTAATAAGTGTAGTATCATTCATACATGTAGCTTCAGGAAACGACGATGGAACATCATCCTCAAGATGGATAGTTGTTGGTTGAGTACTCTGCTGAGTAGTCATAGGAACAGAAGTTGTAGGTGTATTGTTCATGCTTCTAGTAACCCTTCTCATACGAACAAATACAAGATTTTTTTATTCACAACCTCCTTTATCATAGCATACCTATGCTAGTTGTTCTAGTTTATGCATGGACTCATCACCATGTTTACGAGGAGTATTCAGCTCAGAGAGGTTTTTACAATCAACAGCATTAACATCTTCATTTTTGGTTAATTTGTCCCCTATCTTTGCAGGTATACTACAACGTTTTCCAGATGAGGATGGATTCAAGGCTGTTTCAGAGTAATAGGAGGCTACGTTCCCGACCCCATCATCACTGATACCAGTATTTATGGGTGGATTGTCCTCCTGAAGATCTTTATCTTTTGATTCAGCCTCATGAACATTACTAACTTCGGATTTTACATTGGCCTTTCGTTTCCTATGAGTCTTTGGGGGAGGGGTTGGCCAATATTGAGTCGTCCCAAATTGACATTCAATTAAAAATTCATCCCATGATTTGCCATTAAGAGACAACGGATGTTGTATTATAATTTTGACTAAACCATGATGAAATAGACTTCTATCAGGATTACCAAAACTTTGAACCGAATGCGACATTTTTTTCAGACTTTGCCAAAGATAAAATGATAGATTAAGTTTACAGCCTTTTAATGCTAACAGAAGTCATAGGTGGTAATAATGTAGCTGAGAAAATCGTCCATCGCATGATACATACCTAACCAAGATCTCATAGAATGCTCGCCACTCCAGCTTCAGAAACCTGACCGAAACCCCAATTTTTAGTTCTGCATTATCCGGCAAAGGCAACAACAAGGACTGACACTTCTTCTTGTTTACTTTCCCACCTTTAAACCACCACTCTAGAGTCTATGGGATCTTTGTTTCCTCTGCAATTTTGTCTTCATCAACGATAAACTTGAAACCCCCAATCTGTGCTACGTTTTCTTTCAAACTCAGAGCAAACTGTTTGGTGACCTCCATGTTATGGCCACTGAAGCACCTAAAGAACTGACCCCAACCAATATTCTCAAATAGCAGGGCAACTTTCTCATCGGCTTATATAAGCTATGACCCTGAGATTTCAAAATGACTAAGCGGAGCCATGGCTTCCTCACCACTATCCTGGTTACGAAATGAAATGAATGGAGTTGTGAAAAGGGAAGGGATAGGTATCTAGGTGTAAGACATGATACAAAATGTCAAATATTCACATGCTTCATACTTGACAGAGATGAGTGCTCTAAATTTGGCCATTTTAACCGAATTTGGAGGTAATGGATACTACAGTCAGTGTCTGCTATGATAAATGCATGATTAGCCACGACTATCTGTAAAACTTAACCAATTCTACATATCAGGGATCCTTTGATTGATAGATCGTAAATCAAGACATTAACTACATGAATTTTGGCGTTATCAGCTCGTACAGCATCATAAAATGGATTGGTTATCAATCACATATAACATTAATCCTGCTGATACGATTCCATTATTAGATTTACAGCTGTCAATAAAATGAGAGGTGTTAGCCAAATATTCATGCCAACACAGCGATCCAAGTAACAGGTGTTATTTATTTGACATGTGGGTCATGTATCCTCATAAAAACGGTCAATTAATGATCTCCTCCAAATTATACGTGAAAGGTGGTCACGTTTATTAATATGACAATATAGTGTCAACACCATACACCCTAATGTTTTGTACTACAACTAACTAATTATTCGAATTAACATTTAAGCCATGTATATACACAAAGTCTCATTTTGAAATATGTTTTTATGACTTTATGAAATCCCATCCATTAATATCCCAATTTGAATTTGATAGGATACTAAGCTATAAAACCATGACATATGAAGATTTCAAAATGATATTCATTTATTTTCTTTTCTCTAACTATATATATACAATTTTACAAAATAATGATATGATATTAAGTTACATATGGAATGTGAACCTTTAGGTTTAATAAGAATTTTAATTAAATAATTCACCTCTAGTTCTAGGATTTTCAGAACTTATAATATCTTATCAATAATCAGCTTCAAACAAATTCAAAGTGTGTTTTCGTTGAACCCAAATTAGCATACTATCTCTTTAAATTTATTAAATCAACGTATATAATCATATAGATTAATTGATGATAGAATTGATTATATAAAAATTTATGAAACTGACAACTGCTAAGTATCAAGTTTATGAAAATGTTTTCATAAGCTTCTAATATGTCATTTTACTCTTCTACAATTAAGAGTACTTTCAGAATCGAAGATTCTGAAAGCACTCTTTTATAATGTTTAAAGGTAAATCATAAAAGAGCTGATCCTCCTTCATCTTAATGAAAAATGAAGGGGTTGTTGCTGACTGCCAACAAATGGCGATGACCTAGGTGAACCAGTTATCTCTTCTCATATGACTTTATAAATGATATAAACCGAATCTTAAAACTTATTAAAAACAATCAAAAATTATTTATCTAAATAAAAACCATTATTTTTATTCATATTCATAAGTATAACTCAGAAATATTCCATCTTTTGAAACAGAGATCTAATTAGGGATAAACTTAAAAATATCCTGATCGAAACAAAGTACTTCATAGTAAAAATAATCTGCACCATCAGCATAGGATATAGAAATCTACTTTTCCGAAAAATTTCAAGAATCTGTTCCATAAACATAATAATTTTCTTTTTGTTTGCTCATCTTTTATTTAAACAATAGTTCTGACTAAAGACTACTATCTAGGTATGGTGTCCCAATGTGATAGTATCATTCACGAGAGTTGTCTGGAGTAAGCAAGCCGGTTTGTGATGAGACCTCTTGTCTTTTGATTTTTTAAACCAAAAGCCATCACCCTGGTGATCAGAAATGAAGTTATCCCAGACAACACTGATGATCATGATTAGGCCGGCTCGTGATGAGACCTCCTATTCTTCAGTCAAAATGTATGTTTTTTTTATTGATTTTTAATTTTATAAAATGAGAGATCATTACCCAGCATGGTGACCAAATGGTAATGTCAGTCATTAATATCACCAGAACATGAATCAGCTGGCTCGTGATGAGACCCCTTATCTTTTGTTTTTTAAACCAAAATCCATTACTAGTTTCCTAATAATGTCATAGTAGTGATATTTATGATTCTGATCAGACCGGCTTATTACTAAGACCTTCCGTCTCTCATTTTAGCAGTTTATTGACTGGAACAAATTCTAAAAAGTTTTTCAGATTGTAAACACTTTTGAAGACTGATGGTAGAGATCTATAAGAGTTTTTCAAAAGTACAAGCTTTGAAAAAGACATTTAATAAGCTATCCTGACTTTTATAAGAAATAAAAAGGTAAGGAATAATCTAAGTAACACTTAAAAATAAAATAATGATAGATCTTTTATAGATTTAAGAAACTTTGATCATCCTGAACAAATTTTTAAAAGATTTCAGTCTAGTATCATAATTTTCAAATTCATAAGCAGACTGACTCTTTTTTATTTATTTACATTTATTTCTTCAATTGCTGTCTAAAGATTACTGACTGATTATACACAAAAATTTGACAGTCTGAAATATTTGACTAACAGAATTAAAACTGGCTGTAATAACAGAATGATGTTTAAAAGTTACAAAAAGTTTTATGAATTTCTCATCATCCTTAAATTCTATGAACTATAATTCAGTTTATATACAAAAATATAAATTTATTAACAAACAGTAAACAAATTATATACATTTGAAGACCAAAAAATATTAACAGAAATATGTTTTCAGGATCAGTCCATTCACTGGGAATGTTTCGAACTGACCTTCAAGTGTTTGTAATTGAAAGGTACTTGGACCTATATTCTTAGCAATAACAAAGGGACCTAACCAAAGCTTCTGAAACTTAGTATGATCTCCTTTTTCCTCATGAACTTTATCCCATTTTAAAACTAAGTCTCCCACCTGAAATTCTCGATTGGAATTGAAGGATTGGTCAAACTAAGATTTCACAATTTGTTGATGTTTTGTAAAGTGTTGTTTTGACTTTTCTCTTTCTTCTTCAAGTTTTAACAAAGTATTAATTCTCTTTGCCATTGCTGGACACTCTTCATCTTGAACAAACTGAGCTAACTGTAATGAAGGTAAGAATAAATTTGGTGGTAAAATAGCTTCAGTTTCATACACTAAAAAGAAGGGTGAGTTACCTATCGTAGATTTAGGAGTTACCCTGTCTGCCCAAAGGGCATTGACTAATTCTGTATGCCAATCTTGGTGGTGAACTGAAATAGTTCTTTTGAGAATTTTCAATAAATTTTTGTTTGTTGATTCAGCTAAACCATTTCCATGAGGATGGTAGTTAGTTGAATACCTGATTCTTATTCCTTTCTCTAAAGCAAATTGAGTTAACTCAACTGATGAAAAATACGAATCATTATCAAAGATGAGGGAATCTAGAATACGAAATCTTGTTATGATAAAAGATTCTAAAAATAATATAACCTAATTGGTATTTACAACCCTTAACGGCGCAGCTTCTGCCCAACGAGTAAAATAATCAGTTGCAGTTATTATATATTTGTGTTGCTTAGATGAGGGAGGATTTATTGGCCCTACTATATCAATACCCCATTGCTGAAAGGGTCTTTCTACTGAAACGGGTTGTAAAGGAAAAGCAGGTTTCTTAACCCTTCCTGTATCAAGTTGACATTCCTGGCAGTTTCTAACAAAAGCATAGGAGTCTCGAAACAAGGTAGGCCAATAATAGCCAGCCCTAAGAATTTTATGCGCAGTAGTTTCTCCACCAAAATGACCTCATGCTAGTCCAGAATGTAACTCCTTCAGAATTACTTCTGTTTCATCTTTGTCTAGACATCGAAGCAATACTCCGTCTGAATTTCTCCGAAAGAGGACATTATCAATTAATAAATAAGGAGCAGATTTCAATCTAAGTGCTCTTTTCTTCTTTGGTTCTAGGTAATCAGGAGCAGTACCTGTTTCCAAAAGTATTCTTATATCTGTGTACCAGGAATCTTGTGGTGGAGGATAAAAATAGATTTCTCTGGTAAGTAAAACCTCATCAATGACAGTTTCAGCTTTATCATTAGGTAGATCAGTAGCTTCAGCAACTAATCTACATAACCCTTGACCTTTTACTATCATTGAGGGTTTAATTTCTAAGTCATATTCTTGAAGGGCTGTCATCCAAGGTGCTCTTTTCTCACCTAAATCCTTTTGCACTAACAAGTTCCTGACTGAGGAATAAAAGATTATTATTTTCGTTTTAGATTTTAGTAAATATGGACAAAAATGTTTAACAGCTTTAAAAACAGCAAAAGCTTGTTTATCAACTTCATGGTAATTAAGTTCAGCACCTTTGAAATTTGAACTCATGAACGAGATGGGTACTTCGTTATTTTGCTAATTTAATTGGGTTAAAACTGCTACATATGAAATATCAGAAGTGAAAGTATACAATACAAAATCTTTGTTAAAATCTGGTCTTAGAAGGCTAGGAGCTTCTAAGATGGCTTCTAAAATTTTCCGAAATGATTCTTTTTCAGTTTGTCCCCAATTAAAAATAGCATCTTTCTTAATCATTTTCTGCAATGGACGAATGATTTCGGAGAAACTAGTAATGAATCTCCTAACAAAAATTATTTTACCGAGAAAAGATTGCATTGCTTTCTTGCTAGAAGGATAAGTTATTTTTGAAATAGCTTGGGTTCTTTCAGGATCAATCATGATTCCATGGGTTGAAACCACACAGCCTAATAAAATACCTTATGAAACAACAAATATTGTTTTTTAGGATTTAAGGATATCCCAAATTTTCTACATCGTTCAAATACCTTGCTAAGGTGATTAAGATGATCAGGTTGATGTTTAGAATATACAGTAACGTCATCCAAATAGACAACGATTGAATGGTTAATTAAGCCTCTAAAAGCAATATCCATTGCCCGTTGAAAAGTTGCTCCTGCATTGATTAACCCAAAGGGCATCTTGCGGTAAGCATATGTTCCCCATGGAGTTCTAAAGGTTGTTTGCAATTGATCATCTGGGGAAACTAATATTTGGTTGTATTTTTAGAAACCATCAAGGAGTGACACTATCTCAGACCCAGACACCTTTTGAAGAATTTGTTCCATGGGAGGAACTGGGTAATTATCCTTTTCAGAAGACTTATTCAAATTTCTAAAATCTACACATAACCTAATATTTCCATTTTTCTTTTTGACTGGAACTAGGTCTTTTAACCACTGAGTATGTCTGATGGGAAAAATAATCTTGGCAGCTAACAATTTATTTAGTTCCTTTTTAATTGTTGGTTCTAGTGACAGGTGATATTTTCTTAACTTTTGTTGAAAAGGTTTTGACTCCCGTTTAATTGGAATTATGTGTTGCATGACTTGTTTGTTGAAGGTTTTTAGATCATCATATGTCCATGCAAAGACATCCTTAAATTTTTAAACAATTTTATAAATGTTGTTTTTTCTGCGGGGTTGCAATCTACTCCTAGATTTATAGTTTGGGGATTTAGTTCTGTTCCTATATTTATGATTTCATACCTCATTCAAGAGCTATTAGTTTTACAATTAGGGACAGATCTAAATTTATCCTGCAGATCAAAGAAATTTTCTAATCTTAGTACTAAATTAGGGACCGGTTTTACCTTTTCGAAAGCCTTTTCAACTGAACAAAAATCATTTATTACCAAAAAATCTCGCAGACTTTCATCATGAATAACTTCGTCTATGGCTGAATCTTTGAAGGTATCCTCATTCATCAAAAAACTCAACACCTACACATCATTATCAAATAGACGCCAATTAAAAATATTATCTGGTATGGAAGGCCTAAAAATCAATTCAACTGAAAAGAAATCTGGTGTAAGATTTTCTGTTGGAATTAACTTTGATGCTACATTTGCTAATAAATATGCTTCTTGGTTTTGACTTCTAGGAACAGAAATTATGTTAAATGCATCAAAATGCGAAATAAGGTTCCATACCTCTCGTTGATAACTTTGTAAATGTTCAGATAGGCAGTGAATGGAGTTACGAACCTGTCTGACGATGATTTTGGAATCACTGTATGCAATTAACTCTTTGATATTCAAATCAATCACTTTTTTCAAACCATGTATTAAAGCTTCATATTCCACGGTATTATTTGTACAAGTAAATTCCATCCTACAAGCTATACATGTTTTATTTCCCTGAGGGTCTACCAATAGACAACCAGCTCTAGCTCCTTCTTTAGATTTCGCGCCATCAAAATATAGAGTCCAAGTAGAACTATTAACAACTACTTTTCTTTCTATAATATTTACAATATTAAGATTATTTATATCATTAATAGTTTCCTTGAATGAAGAGTCAGGAGAAATAGATGTCACATTTCTAATTTTTGATTGCTGTTTATTTTTAGAAAAGCAGAATTTTCAGCTTTAAAATTACCAAATCCCAATTCATACATATAATTCCCCATGATGCAATCTGAAAATAAAACAAGTTCGCTAGGATCATGTAATTCTATGACAGTATGTTTCATATATCTTTCTCTATTTATCTTTATCTGATTTGACTTTCCATTCTTAGGTAACCATAATGTTGACTAGTCTGTGGCAAAGAATCCATTCAATTGTTGAGACCAATCCCTACTTAAAAATAGCCCATATGCATCAAGAATATCTACAACAACAATATCTATAATTTGATAAACTGAAGGGTTACAAGCAATCCTGACTAAGACATCTTTCATTTCCCCTACAACCTTCACATTTGTCCTGTCCAATTGAGTTATTTGTGAATTTGATAGAACATATTTTCCATTCAAATTCTTGCAAACTAATAAAGGAATAACATTGGAGGATGCTCCGGAGTCTACCACGCAATTATGAACATTCCTATTGAAAATATCAAAGGTAAGTAAGAATGGAGGTGTGGTTGATTTAGAATTATTACCTATAAGCGAGGCTTTAGCAGTCATTGCTTTTCCTTTTTCAGTTGTTGTTGAATCATTATTAGAACTATTTGTAGCAACATTTTGCTTTGCATTAGGAATAATTGAACTCATGGTGGGATTTATAACATGACTGTTCAGCATTGGGTAAATTTGAAGAAGATTGTACATACTGATGTTTGCATGTGTCTTCTTTAAATCTTCAATTATATCATATTGTAAATCTAATTTTGGAGCATTTTGAATAGGCTGGGTAATTTTGGTTGATTGCGTCTGTTTTCTAGATTGAGTTTGTTTATTAGGCTGTGAATTATTGTTGTCATTGTTTGTAGTAGAACTTGACGAAGCTCCAAGAGTGTTTGCGAATGTTCTACTACGAGTATTATAGGCATGTTGACCTGTAGGTGGGCTCTTGCTCTCGTATTGTTTTACAAAACTATCCCATAAATGACCATTAACTTGTTGAGGTTCCTCTGATTCTTCATCATTTTCCGATTCCTCTTCTTCTTCATTTTTAATTGTTTCTTGATTAGAAGGATTTTTAGATAAAGATAAAACAGCTCGAATTGTGTTAAAAATTTCTTCATTTGCTGCTATGTCAGGTGGTGTCTTTTTATTATTTGTATTCGAGTTTTGTCTGAACTGATTTTTGAAATATCCCCTAGAAGGGGAAGCTTCAGAATTAGTTTTCTTTAATCCTACAACTTCATTGGTTAATGTCCGAATGGCATTTTGCAGCTGTTCTATATCAAATGCTTTATCTTTTTCTGGATTAAGTTTTTCTGTCTTCCTACGGGAAAAAGTATCAGATTTCCCACTTCTATATGGTTCATAAGACATAGAATCCTTCTCGACTTTAATGGCTTCCTCAAAAGTTTCTACTAACGTTGTTTTCCCAACTCTCTTAACGAACATCCCAGAATATTTTGGTAAAGCTGAAGTATAATTTTCAATAATTATATCCTCGGGTGGTTGAGAAGCAACTGGAATTTGTTTTTTAATGTTATAAACCTTTGATTAAAGTCTTTAATTCTTTCTTTAGGCTCCATTTTAGTCCTAGATAACTCTAGAGCTAAAAGAGTAGGTGTTTTATCTTCCCCAAATTTATCTAAAAAAACTTTATTAAATTCACCCCAGTTTGTGATTGATCCCTGTACTAACGAAAAGTACCAGGTAGAAGCTCTTCCTTTGAAAGTTAGAGGAAACAATCGACAAACTACATCTTCATGCTAAACGTTCAAGGTTTGAACAGTTAACATGAATTTGTCTACATGCACCTCTGCAGGTTCTTTGTCATCTGGGTTAAACTTAGGAAGAAGTTTATCTGAATGTTTAGGCAAAGGATGTTGTACACCAGGGACAGCTACAGCAACTATTCTTAGCCAAGGGAGTTTTGGATTAGGTGGATTAGGTGGAGGATTGCCTCCTCCTCCCACAGGTACATTTCCTATCATTGGACTTCTCTTAGAACTTGAGAAACTCCCTGAATTGGATGATCTTGGACTATCCGGTGGTGATTCAGGAGGAGAAGGTGGCTGATCAAAACTGCCTTCTACAGTTAGTCTTATAGCAATGTTTGTTTGAGTAGTTTTCCTTTGAGGAATTCTAATTTGATCACATGGAGTGCTATCAGCTTCTTCCAAATCTTGAGTAACTATGGTCAATTGCGGATTATGTCATTGTTGTCTGGGTAGACCATAATCTATTGGAGATATACCAAGTTGATTAGCGTATGCTCTTGTAAGAATATGTCGTGATTCTTCTAAAGTTTGAGTGCTTTGTTCAAGAGTAAATGGAGATGTGATAGGATCACGTTCGAGGATGCTCCTAACAGTTTCTATAAACGGTGATCTACTGACTTCTGGAGGATGTTGACTAGTTGAAAGTTTTTCATTAGTTTTACCTGCCATTACTCATTATCAGGCCCTCCTTCTAGTGCCATTTGTTGGCCTGATTTTCTAACCTATGCCAACAATGAGATTATGCCCACACAATCAGCTTAAAGCAACTTCCTATGTGTTTGGAATAGCAAAATCTCACAGGTTATGGTCCTGCTACCAACTGAATTTTTCTCTTAAGGAGAAACTAAAATTCAGTAAAAATCTAACCTAATGTTATTCCTGTCCTAAAAATATTTTAAACTAGCTAAGTTATCCTACAGTTTCTTTCTTAAGAAAAGTCTTCGATTTTGAATATTTTTGTATTTAACCTTTTTTTTAAAATATAAAACACTATTAAAATTATTCTAAAATTATACAAATTCTATTTAACAACTGTTAAATGCAAACTATGATACTGTCTTAACTATCCTATCTGTCCTATCTCAACTGAGAGCGATTTGAGTATTTATATTAATTATTAATCAATATAATGATAAACAAAAATATAAGAGAGTAAGGTCTAAATGAAAACATTTAAACCATGCACCCTAAATCATTCTGCTATAAGATAACTTGACAGAGAAACTGAAATAAACAATTACTTCGAATTTTCTGAAATGTCTAATTAATTAATAACTAATAACCAACATTAAATATTTGAATGAAAGATAATGTTCAATATGAAATCATTGCAAAAATACAAACGATATCAAACAGACATAAGCATATATATATCATCATATATTGAATTTTCAATAGTAGCACTGAAAAGTAGACACACTGAAAACTTCAGTTACAATAATATACTAATTCAAATACAATCTTGGGTTGACAAAGTGCAATACTGATCAGTAAACACAAGTATAACCAAGTATACTGCATCAATGCGAAACAAAATAGAAGATTATATATTGAAATATAAGGAGTATCCAAAAATAATACCGATCATGATATCAACTTGGAGATTTCCAGTCACATCCCAATTCCAAAGGTAAAACTTTAGCTAGGAACAAAACTAGTATCAAAATAACAATTCCAATATGTTTCTCTTCATTCACTCCATCCCCTCTCTCATAAAAATTACTAAATTATATAATACTACCATTCTTTCGATTCAGTTTTCCCATAAATGCCATATGCAATACTATAGGAGACTTATCACTATCAAAGAATATCGAATCTCTTTTTCATCAGACACTTGTCACTAAAAGATAACAATAAAAACAACTAACCTGAAATATTTACTAGTTTAAAGGAACTGGCAAATTTGTGGCTATGTCAAAATTCCAGTCTTCAATAATCATCCACATCTTCCAACTGAAATCCAGAATATTAGAAATGTCCTGAAACTGTAGAGGATAGCGATGACATGCCCACCTGTTTTAACAAACAAAAGCATCTCATTAAAAACCAATTATAACAGAAATAACAAAAGAAACCATAATTTATATGTGTGCCTGTAAAATCTGTGATTTTACAGGCATGCACAAAAAACTCTGATTACCTGTGGACAGAGAAACAAATCACATAACTGAAAAATGGAAATAATCATCAGGTTCTATTTTGAAGATCGACCACTCTTTTGGCTTCGGCTAGTTTGGCTTTAAGCCTGATGATCATTAGCTTTTGTTTTTCTACTTGTTCAAGTAGATGTTGATTTGTACCTATCATTGATTTCTTTTCCTTTTTATAATGATTCTTTTTTATGTTTACTTCCTTCCACCTATTAATCCAGTTCAACAAATCCTCCCTGAATGTCTTATTTTCCACCTCCATCAAAGTTGTATTAGATTGACACTGTTTAAGTTCATTTTTCAATTCTATAATTTTAGTCTCGTATACCCTATCCAAAACTTGTTAGAGGGTTTCTTCCTCTTTGTCATGACACAACTCAGCTACCTGAGAAGAATCGAGATCATCTATGTCTTGAATAGGAGATGGAAAACTCATAAAGGATGGCTCGGGTCCTAAACCAAAGGCATCCATACCCGATGAAGTAACTTCTACCTTATTGGCCTCTGTAATGTCTTTAGCAAATTTGGCACTATTATTCTTAATAAGTGTAGGATCATTCATATAGTTAGCTTCGGGAAACGACGATGGAACGTCATCCTCAAGATGGATAATTGATGGCTGAGTACTCTGCTGAGTAGTCATGGGAACATAAGCTGTAGGTGTATTGTTCATGCTTCTAGTAACCTTCTCGTACGAAAAAATACAAGATTTTTTTATTCACAACCTCCTCTGTCATAGCATACCTGCGCTATTTGTTCTAGTTTATGCATGGACTCATCACCTTGTTTACGAGGAGTATTCAGCTCAGAGAGGTTTTTAAAATCAACAGCATTAACATCTTCAGTTTTGGTTAATTTGTCCCCTGTCTTTGCAGGTATACTACAGCGTTTTCCAGATGAGGATGGATTCAAGGTTGTTTCAGAGTAACAGGGGGCTATGTTCCTAACCCCATCATCACTGATACCAGTATTTATGGGTGGATTGGCCTCTTGAAGATCTTTATCTTTTGATTCAGCCTCATGAACATTACTAACTTCGGATTTTATAGTGGCCTTTCGTTTCCTACAGGTCTTTGGGGGAGGGGTTGGCCAATATTGATTCGGCCCAAATTGACATTCAATTAAAAATTCATCCCATGATTTGCCATTAAGAGACAGCTGATGCTGTATTATAATTTTGACTAAACCATGATGAAATAGACTTCTATCAGGATTACCGAAACTTTGAACTGAATGCAACATTTTTTTCAGACTTTTCCAAAGATAAAATGGTAGATTAAGTTTACAGCCTTTTAATGCTAATAGAATTCGTAGGTGGTAATAATGTAGGTAAGAAAATTGTCCATCACATGATACGTACCTGACCAAGATCTCATAGAATGCTCGCCACTCTAGCTTCAGAAACCTGACCGAAACCCCAATTTTTAGTTCTGCATTATCCGGCAAAGGCAACAACAAGGACTGAAACTTCTTCTTGTTTACTTTCCCACCTTTAAACCACCTCTCTCCAGTCTGTGGGAGCTTCGTTGCCTATGCAATTTTGTCTTCATCAACGATAAACTTGAAACCCCCAATCTATTCTACATTTTCTTTCAAACTCAAAGCAAAATGTTTCGTGACCTCCATGTTATGGCCACTGAAGCACCTAAATAAATGACCCCAACCAATCTTCTCAAATAGCAGGGCAACTTTTTCATCGGCTTCTATAAGCTCTGACCCTAAGATTTCAAAACGACTAAGCGGAGCCATGGATTCCTCACCACTATCCTGATTACGAAATGAAATGAATGGAGTTGTGAAGAGGGAAGGGATAGGTATCCAGGTGTAAGACATGATACGAAATGTCAAATCTGCACATGCTTCATACCTGACAGAGATGAGGGCTCTAAATTTGGCCATTTTAACCGAATTTGGAGGTAATGGATACTACAGTCAATGTCTGCTATGATAAATGCATGATTAGCCACGAGTAACTGTAAAAATTAACCAATTCTACATATCAGCGATCCTTTGATTGATAGATCATAAATCAAGACATTAACTACATGCATTTTGGCGTGATCAGCTCGTACAGCATCATAAAATGGACTAGTTATCAGTCACATATAACATTAATCCTATTGATATGATTCCATTATTACATTTACAGCTGTTAACTAAATGAGAGGTGTTAGCCAAATCTTCATGCCAACACAGCGATCCAAGTAACAGGTGTTATTTATTTGACATGTGGGTCACGTATCCTCATAAAAATGGTCAATTGATGATCTCCTCCAGATTATATGTGAAAGGTGGTCGCATTTATTAATATGACAATATAGTGTCAACACCATAGACCCTAGTGTTTTGCACTACAACTAACTAATGATTCGAATTAACATTTAAGCCATGTATATACACAAAGTCTCATTTTGAAATATGGTTTTATGACTTTACGAAATCCCATCCATTAATATCCCAATTTGAATTTGATAGGATACTAAGCTATAAAACCATGACATATGAAGATTTCAAAATGATATTCATTTATTTGCTTTTCGCTAACTATATATATACAATTTTACAAAATAATGATATGATATTAAGTTACATATGGAATGTGAACCTTTAGGTTTAATAAGAATTTTAATTTAATAATTCACCTCTAGTTCTAGGATTTTCAGAACTTATAATATCTTATCAATAATCAGCTTCAAACAAATTCAAAGTGTGTTTTCGTTGAACCCCAATTAGCATACTATCTCTTTAAATTTCTTAAATCAACATATATAATCATATAGATTAATTGATGATAGAATTGATTATATAAAAATTTATGAAACTGACAGCTGCTAAGTATCAAGTTTATGAAAATATTTTCATAAGCTTCTAATATGTCGTTTTACTCTTCTACAATTGAGAGTACTTTCAGAATCGAAGATTCTTAAAGCACTCTTTTATAATGTTTAAAGGTAAATCATAAAAGAGCTGATCCTCCTTCATCTTAATGAAAAATGAAGGGGTTGTTGCTAATTGCCAACAAGACCCCATGGACCATTTTTGCATTTTTGATGTTTCCAATATAATCCCTAAAAACATGCATTATTTTCTATACGCAACTTTTAAACCTATTCTCGTGTATATACGTGGATTTGACCCTCAAACTTGCGTACATCGATATGTGTGCAAAAGGCCAAATAGTTTTGGATTTTTACTTGATGTGGATTTGTGTCACTTGTCTCTTGGCCTTCCATATGCCTTGAGATCACTCGGATTTGACCTTCCATTACCCCATTGAAGCACTATATAAGGAACCCTTTGGATACATTGAAGAGGAGGAATTGAAGAGCAAGAAAACTATAGTCCATTGTTGTCAGAGCTTATACTTGATTTTGCATCCCTTTGTCCCTTGGAGCACTTTGTGTTCTTCCCAAGATTGCTTTTCTTGTGAGCTTGATATCGAGAGATGGAGGATTGAAGTGGTGGAGGCTTAGGTGGAGGACTTAGTTTCTCTGATTCGCAAATGTGCCGACAGAGGTTGTCACTATTGTAATCTCTAATTTATATTAATAGAAATATATTTTCCTGTTCAATAATGTGTATTTAAATGACTATTGAATCCATGGATGATTTTAAATGCTTATATTTTATTGATTATATATGCTAGAGTAGGTCTAACACCATCATATAGAATGCTTGTCTTGTTTGCTGAATGTTGAGAGAGCAAATTTCTAATACAAGCAAGAGTGGAAAAGCTCAACGGGCATCTACATCAACCATCCTGAATAAGGTATGTGTCGAGATACTTTAGTGTTAGATGTTTGGTTTCTCTTGCATATAGGAAAGGATTGATTTTTTCGGTTACTTTGTCTATTGTGGTACCCCAAGCCATAGAAAGTTTTCTCCATAACAAAATTCAAGATCAAACTCTTGCAAAATCACAATCAATTTATTATATCTTCTCCCTAGTATCTGTCTAATGTGGATGAGATGAAATGGATTGATGTGAGCCACAACCAAAGTTTGGAGAAGGAGTATGTAATGTCTCAATCGTTAAATCACATGGATGGTATCTAAGGATACCTTCTCGACATGAGTATAACGAAGTTCAATATAAATGAGGCTTGGGCTAAGATAATAGATAGTGTGCTCTTGGAGCTCTTGATCCTCTTGAACCAAAACCATTCCAATCGAATCTTGAGACATGGCCACATATAACAAGAAATTGTATCTATAGTCAGGTGGACTAAGCACGGGGACCGATGCTAAGTCTTTCTTCAATGCATCAAAAGACTCCTCGGCTCGCTCATCCTAGATAAAAGGAGTGTATTTCTTCAAAAGGCACATGAAACCCTTGGTCGAATTGGAAAAATTGACAACAAACCTCTACAAGAAGTTATTTATCCCTTGCAAACTCTGAATATGTCTAATAATGCATGGGGGAGACAATCGATATTGCCTTAACCTTAAGAGGGTCGACCCTAATTCCCTCCTTAGAAACGATAAACCCTAGTAAGCAACCTACTTTCATGCAAAAGATGTAGTTTTGTGGATTTAATGGGATTTGATATCAGCAACATCTCTCAAAAACCAAGCGTAGATGGTCAGGATGATCCACCATCAAATGAGAGTGAGCAACTAAATAATCAAGGTATACTTCAATAATTGTCTTAAGGTCGTGAAAAGCAAAGTTCATTTCCCATTGAAAAGTAGCTATGGTGGTTTTAAGGACAAAAGGAATTTTTCAGTATGCAAATGTACCCCAAGGAAAAATGAAAGTCATTTTATATTGGTCCTCAAGTTTGATCTGAATTAGATTATACCCTGAAAATACATCCATCAATGAGAACACCTCTCTTCCAGAACACTCATCCAAAATATGATCTATGAATGGTGTGGGAAAGTTAGCTTTAGGACAAGCTCTATTGAGATCTCTAAAATCAGTGCACAAACAGATATTTCCCTGCTTCTTATCAACCAGAAAAGGATTAGATACCCATTCAGTCAAGGGAACTAGATAGATAAATCCAACTTAAGCATCTTCTCTATCTCTGCCTTAATAGCGGGTGCCTTACGGGGATTCATCGCACACAAGAGTTATCAAACATGTCTAGCCTCCATATAGGTATTAATATCATGTTCAACAATGCGAGGGTCTATTCCCAACATTTCATCATACGAACAAGCAAAAACATCTCAAAATTCTTTGAAGAGCTTAGTGTATGCTTTAATTTCATTGGGGGAACAATCTTCCCCATTGTAAACATTTTATATTTTTTCCAGGGGTTTGAGAAATGTTGATATGGATAGTTGGAGACAAATTATCAATGTTCCATTTGGCGTACTTACTAGGATTTCCTAATGTGACCAGAATATTACCAACCTTCTCACTAAGGATCTCCCTATAGTCATCACACTCCATACATTCAAGCTCTGGGAGAAAGAAAGACCAATGGTGTAACTCCTCCCAAGGCCCATCTAAACCATTCATGGCTTCGAGGTTATCTTCATCCAAAGGAAAAGTGTCATTGAAGAAATCATGAGAGTGTGGCGATGCAACCGCCCAAGCAGGATCTAAAATGGGACCAAGATTATCTTTATAAGCAATCACTGTTGTAGATAACAACATGTCCATCTTAGTAGGTCTAGGATATTCATCCGAATTTCTCAGAGAAGGGAGAGTTCAAGAATATTCCAAATGTGAAATGTGAAATGGAGTCGAACTCAACGACGAGGATTCACTACCAAGGTTGGAACCTATCATAAGAATTGGTGCAGAAATATTGAAATTTCCCATCAATGATAGATACATTCCCACCCCATCATTCTCAATTTCCAGCTGAGAATTATCAATGAATAGGATAGTAGCTCTCGATGATTCCTTTGTACTGAAATTATCAAAATATTTCTACTCAACCATGACAATCCTCCCTTCGAAAGGGAAACAAATAAATTGGAAGAGGGATGACGCGACCGCTTTCATCTTATAAATCTAGTTACGACCGAGTAAAAGGTTATAGTCAAGGGGTGCATCAACCACCTCAACCTCGATCGACACGGTTTGCACTCCCAATTGGACTTCAGGAGAAGGAAGTATACCATGCAGCTGAAAATATCTCCCATCAAAATAAGTCAACATGGTTCTTGATATTGACAACATGGGATAACCTAGACCCTTCCAACAGGCTAAAGACATCATAGAATCCATAGTGCCTTCATCAATTATTGTTTGTTTAATGGTGTTGTTCATACACTCCATGTGGACTAGGAGAGCCACATGGAAATGAAAGTGAAGCTAGAATTCATGGATTTCAAATTTAATCACTGTGGAAGGATGTGAATCAACCACCCCAAGGGTAGACAACAAATATTTCCTCTACGAAGGGAAATTCTAAAGGACTTCTAGGGCGGAGATCACACAAGGATTCTAGCCCAAATACTCGACAATGGAATAGTGTTGGGCATCTTGGGTATTAGGATTGTGCCCCAAACACATTAAGACTCCCTTAGGAATGTGAGGTATAACTTCAGGCTTGTCGATATGAAAAAGGACCTCGATGGGAGAAGGTTATTTTCCCTAGTTAGGTTGTGATGAACCATATTCTTTAGCTCGCATCACAACATTATCAATGGACATGATGTTGATGCACCAATGGCCACTTTTGGTGTTAGATGGGTTTTGATTCCCACCAAATCACTTCCAGTGTCCATGGTCCTTGAATTCATATTTTGATTTTGCGATAAAGGATCCGTCAACAAAGTTGGGCTCTATGCAATGAATTTTGAGGCATCTTCAATACAAGGGCACATGTAAGTGAGGTGATATCCCCCAAAAATCTTTCAAGGGAACTAAGCCTTAAGTTTAAACTTCTTGTCCCTCCCAGCATTATTACCATTCTTGTCATCGTTAGGATTACCATTCCTATTCCCACCCCTAGCATTGTTTCTTCCCTTTTTCATGTTCTATACAATTGCATTGAGTGTACATCCGCCAATTGGGTGGGATGAGATGAATCTGTTGCTTGTCCCAACTTAGGTTGGTTAATAGAAAAATTCTTCGTTTTATTTGTAACCAAGTCTATGGGTTTAGTAGTCGTAGATCGAATAATGCCATCAACATGTGGCCCAAGTTTGAACTTAGGATCTAAATTTTACCACTGTGTGTTCATAATAATCTCATATAAGATCCCATACTGAGCGTAAATCAAGTCTAGTTGCTGAGATCGGAAAAATAGCCTGTTCCTCATTCATCACTCCAAATGTGGAAACATCCTTCACTATATATGGAAATAATGACTTGAGGAACCATTCCAAAAGAAACTCTGGTAGAATGTTGGCCTCAATCAATCGCTTTCATCTACACCACTCTTGAATATGGTAAGAAACATGTGTGGCTTTATCTTGTCAAAATTTCAAAAAGAGCTTAGTACTGACATTGTAACACATAGGTAGATGAAAGTGGTTGATAAAATTCATGGCTACGTCATTGAATGTCTGATATGTGCCCCTAGGAAACTCTATGTACCGTTTCATCGCATGACCCATGAGGGTGCATTGAAACAACCACAAACAAATGGAATCATGGTACAACAAATTCAAAGAGCACCATAGGTGGAAAGTATTAACATGCTCACCAGGGTCCTCACCACTCTTACCTTCAAATTTTGGAATTTCCAAAGGAAGCTTGGTGGGAACAACCATCCATGTTGAATCATGAGACACCAGATCATTGGTTAATCTTGATAAATCAGGAAAGTTCAGCTTCGCTAGGAAAAGGAGCCTAGGTTTTTCCATATGGTTCCATTCCCCCTCATAACAATGATTCATTAAAGTTTGGATGTTGTAAATACCATGGCCTTGGCCAGTGGCATAATAGCCTCCTCCCGCTTGAACCATAAAAGGATACCTGGGAATGTTATAATTTGGTATACCTTCAGACTAGGGTGCTACATAGCCATAATTGTAAGACTTATAAATAGGTTGACCTCGATACATATAAGGTGGTACATAACCCACAGACACGTAAGGAGGCACGTAGCCTTGTGACACTACAGTGTGGGAAGATGAGGGAACCACATGGCTAGAGGTAGTACTCCATCCCAAAGGCCCATTTCAGTCATGGGGAGGATGTGTCATCAAAAATGCATTTTAAGGAACGTGTGCAGTAGACAATGGAGCATAAGATGGAAGATAATTGGTGCTTCCAATGTTCACATGTCTATGTCCATTTCCATGAACGGGTACACTAGTATTAGGCCTGGGTAATGGGTATGAACACCCCCCCACATCAGGTGTGGAAGGTGCAATGTGACCACTACCAAACCTATCCACATGGAAAGGGATGGCAGTGCCCCCAAGAGTAGTACTAGGGTCTACACCAGAACTAACATTAAATGATGGAATGGCCTTCGAAATGTCTAGCATGCCAAATATAAATGGTCCACTACTATAGGGTACCAAATGAGTCTCACTACTCAACCTATGTGAATAATATCGTCAAACAGTGTTTATATAATCTTAAAACTGGGATCATGTATTATATGACACACCAACCTAGAAAGGATAGGATTTTTCCAAAGTCGCATATACACTATCTGGCACATTCCCCTCTCCAGGGAGCAGAGAAGGAGGGGCCTTTTGGATCTTATATGTATGACTCATAGTGAGATTAGTGTGTGAATCACAATGAGTGTGAGTCCACCTAGACTGTTTGGCTCTCTTACACAAAGGAGTAGGAGACGTAGAAGGCAGAAGACCTACTAAACATCAAGAATGATGAAATTCCTCTCCTCAATCCTTGGTGACTCCACAAAAACAAAGAGACTCAAACTAATTATGAACCCTAGAGAAATCTAGAACACACAAAGCACACTCCTAAGAGAATGTAATCCAAAATGAAAGCAATCCAAGGGGAGGATAAATGAGCTCCCAAATGTAGTAGGGATGTCTCACCTAGGAGAGGCATGAGACTCCCATACACTACAAGGGGAGGTGTGTAACCAATTATAGTGCCCCTTAGCTTCAACGCATAAAGAGACTGTGTTGTCTGACCCCTACCTGGCCACTGGGCCAGAACACTCACAAAATAACCTCTATGAGTACCCCCTATGATACCTAGGTAAGGCAACTAAGGTCACCCCAATATAACCAATTCTAGACATATAGGTGTAGGTGGGGTCTACCGTATGGGAAGGGAAGTAAATCCTAAAGGTCGAAACCACCAAAGGTACCTCAAAAGCACCCAGATACAAATAAGATCTTGTAAATATCTCTGGCAATGCACAGAGAGTGGCAAGGGGCTATCCCCACCACAAATGTGTATGTCTTCTCGTCCTTAACTCCGGTGTAAGAGGAGGCTCTTGAGAACACTAATTATACCAAGGATTTCACTATCTCACCTGGATATACACCTATTGTGTTTTGTTTAGTAGTCTTGGAGAAATTTACTCACACAACCTATTCCAAGACTCTAAAATCTAAGCTTGTTGATGTAACCTATCAAAGAAAAATGTGTAATTCATTTTAAATTAATCATTGATTTTAGGGGCTATAATTAATCAAAGGAAATGACCGTGCAACCAATGATGTTATGAATCAGCAGTGAAAGTAAATATGCAGAACTAATAAACAATGCCAAGTGCATATTTTTCTTTAAATGTGAAAACGGGGTATGCCACTACATGAGATGCATATTTTTTTCCTTCAAATGAAAATGAAACCATTCCTATATGAAATCTTGATTACTAATCAAATAGGAAAACCTAATGCAGGTACTATGCAAATGAAAAAATGCATGAACATGCCAAAAATAAAATATTTTTGTATTTTTGAAATAAATGATATATAAATGCAATAACAAGACTCCACAAATCCCAGACCCTGCAACAACTATCAGGAAATGTTCAAGAAAGACACTAAGGTAAAATAAATCTAATGCACTAATACCAAAACAAAAAGGAAATAAGATGACAAGAACAACTTCTAACTAAGAAGCAAATAAAAAGGTCTTTGGTTAGAAACAGAGGTAGTAAACGGACACCAATAGTACCCAAGAAGACTCTACAACATTCAAACTTCACCCAACAACTCTTAATCATCCAAATCACACTCAAAAGAGAAGCATACATGACTATTTACAGAAAAAATGCATGTATACACGACTGTTCAGACAAAACCCACATACAGGAAGAAAGAGGGAGTAAAATGATAAGCCAAGAGCTAAATTACTTCAATACGACCCTAATGGGAAAACATACTTCTGGAACTGACACAGAAACATAGAGAAACAGAGAGAAATTCAAAAGCATTGTCCACCCAATCCACAAAGAAAAGGAAGTCACCAATTCTATTATAGAGAGAAATTTCCTATGGATTGGAGTAGACTATAACAAACTGAATGACACCAGAAATCAATCCATTCCAATATTAAATAGAAATAAATGCATCTAACACTATGGGATATGAAGCATACCTTATTTTAGAAAGTTGATTTAGATCCCCGTTGATCTTTTCCAACATGCTTGTATTCACATTTCGCTCTCAACAACAGCAAACAAGACAAGCATGCTATATATCAAAGTGTTAGGCCTAATCTATGATATATAAAACAATCATGTATAAGAAAATATAACTACATTCATGGATAAAATATTCATAGTTATACACATGCAATGGACGAGAAATGGATATTTCTATTAATAATAAACAAAGATAGAATAATGACAAACTCTGTCGGCACCTCGTCAAAACAGATAAAATGAGTCCTCCACCACTTTAGTCCTCCATATCAATGGAAATATCACAAGGAAATGGAAATCTTAGGAAGAGAAACAATGTGTGCTCCAAAGGTAAAAAGGGATGTAGACTCAAGCATAAACAAGTCAGGCAACAATGAACTATTGTTTCCTTGCTCTCCAAAATTATCCTCCCTCAATGCATCCAAGAGCCTTAATATAGATCCCTCCAATGGACAATGGAGGGTCGAGTCAAAGCATTTCCAGGCATATGGAAGGCTAAGAGTCAATTTATTCAAGACTCATTGTGGAAAACTCTGAAAGTTTTTTATGCACATTTCCTGATGTATGTGGTTATTGGCTTAAACGCTGCATGTAGAGGTGGGTATTAGCTTAAAAGTTGTGTACACAAATAAACACGTGCTTTTTATGGATTTTCTTGGATCATCAAAGTATAACTTGAGCAAGGGGGGTCCAAGGAGTCTGCAGAGGGACATGGAAGGCCATAAAGGTGTGATCTACCAAGTGTGGTAATATCATCTATAACAATATCCTTAAAAATTATTTTACTTTCTAAGACATATTTGAGTACAAATATACTTGTACCAAGTAGGTACTACAACACATGTTTTCTTGTACATTTATATGTACTAACTGCAAAGCATACATTTGGTCCTAGAGCTAACCAGATACATATCAACTAACTTTGAGATCCTCCAAATATGAAATAAGAATGATCAAATTCAGATTTACCTTCATATGTTTGGCCATGGACTTACATTCCATATCCTGAAACTCTTGAATATATTCTGCTGCATATTTTTCTTAACTGAGGAAAATCTTGTTTGGTGACTACCACACCTTTAATCTCAAGAATTATAACAAGATTCTTGAATAATTTTCTTAAATTCCTTCTGAATATGAGAACCATATAGGTCTCCTCTTAACAGGAGGTACATAAACCAATTTTACTGGTTCTTTAGGAGCTAGAAAATCTAACTTCTCCCTCTCACCATCTACATGTGAGAATCATAAAATTTGTTCTCCATCAAGGAGTCTCATGTTGATCTATGCATGAATCTCTTCTTGACACATGAATGTAAATAAGATAAATTACATATCTTCAGGATTCTTCACATCTTTCATAATAGTATTAGGGTTTCAATTTTGACTTCTTCCTAAGAAACATAAGAACCTCCCGATCTACTCCCAGAAGATTCCTTCTTCACAAAATCTTGTACACTTTTAGGATTATCCATCAGAATCATTCCACATTTAATACATTCCCTTCTCTTCTTGTAGGTAACAACATATGGTTTTTCCCTACAAACCAAGTTTATTCAAGTTATTAGCAACCTTTCATAATCCATTTATTTCAATACAATGACAAATAGCACATACTAAAATGCAAAACATTTTAACCAAAGTTTCATTGTAACCATATCTCATGAATTTTATTGACATGAATACTTCAATGTATTTACAATGGTTCACATAGTTATGTACATATATTAAATCAATTTTTTGACAACCCAATTCATATTTCACGTAATGTGTTGTAGCCCTATATCTGTCCTATATTCACATTTCATGAAGATTTATGTAGCCCCGCATTCTTCTTAATTTAAACATAAGATGAGTTTTACTATTTAAAAATAAATATAAAGATTGTAACATTCACTTTTAATCATGTTATACCATAACATCATTCCTAATCCCAAGAATACATATTGTAATTAAACACATTTTAAAACATTTAAATCTTATTTTATAAAAACATATATTAATCAAGCAATTATGCAACCCTATATTCATATATTATGAACAATAATGCATGTATAGTTCATCATACAAATCACAAGCATATCATCCCTGAAACCTCCTGACAAATCCCTATCATAGGTACCATCCCTAGTATACATTTAAATATTCCTAGAAGGTTTCAACACTCTGATACTGTATAGAACTAAACACAGGATATACAAATCATGCACTCTGTAAATTGTTTCTACAATATACACGAATAGTCTAAAATAAGTGTTATTCAAAAGAGCCTCTATAAATTACACTAAAACCTATCAACACAAACAGTTAGAGAATATAATGATAACTCAATTAGGTCATTGTCAACACTTGCTACTGGCTTTATTACTTCTGGACAGAAAAAAATGCTACAAAAAATACCCTTAAACTGCTAACTGCTAGAATCAAGACTCACTTAATGAAGACATACATATTCCCTCTCTCTTATAGTGTTAATAATGGTATACTAAGGTTTAAAAGATAGGTTTGCATGTGACTCAAACTCAGAAATAGAAAATGCTTTATCCTAAGTCAAACCCAAAAATAGAATTTACTAAAAATTAAACTCAAACTAAGAATTTAACTGGAAGACACAAGTGTGCATGCATGCCTCTAAGATTAACAGGTGGTGGCACATGCATTGGATGAGGATATCTAGAAGTAGAATTCCTTCACCCTCTCCCTCTATAAAACAAGAGTGATGTGCCTCCTCCTCAAGAACTGTAAGGCATCCTCTCTAGCATCTATGGTTCTAGTGAACTAGTTCCTAGATTTGCTACTGTAGAAGATTGTCCAAGGTACACTTCACTAACACAAAATCCCCTTCTCATCCTACACAAAGTGTTATTTCCCCTTTTTTACAAGGCCTTGGGGCTTCTCCATGCATGGCCTTAACCTATGCTAATGGGTTTACCAGGTACGCTATCCATGAATGTATAAAGTGAAAGCATCCCTTGGGTTTAAAAACATTGGACATTTTGATTTTATTATAATTTTTTAATAACTTTGTATTTGGAACAATTGATTTTGTTCTTGGAAAATCATTGATTGTGCTTCAAATAATACATCAATTGCTTAGTGTTGAAGGGAGGAGAAGACATTCTCACCAATTTGTTGATTTCTTGTTACCTTTTATGCAAGGTATTTCATTACTTGAACCACCACTACCCTAATAACATTTTTCAGCAAACCTTCCATTAATTCAAACATATGGCCACTATAACTTGAACATGTAAATATTAATGAGATAAACATTGATGAACTAATTTTTCATGCCCCAAAAACTTGTATAGGCTAGTTTGGAAGAATATCTTAAAAGTTTAAAACTATACTTGATTACATTAACCTGGATGATAATTGGCTCATACGAGCAACCAAATTTTATCTACGATTCATATAAATTTGGGCCAAGTATGAATGGCACTATTGACTTCAATAATAATTACTAACATGGTATAACCCCCCCCCCCCCCTCATGATGTAACTCTTTGTTCCATCAGTAATATACGATACATTTCTCAAAATAAAAAGGCCTTCTTTGAATAAAACTATACAAATTTGAGTGTTAATCAAATGAAAAAACAATTACCATGTTAACTCTTAAGGAAATTTCCTTACAAAGCCATATTTTGGATATAGAGAAAAACTTTAAACACACTAATTCAGAAGGAAAGGAAGGATTTGAGGATTATTTAAATGTAACTTAAACGTCAAAGAAGGTTCACAAAAAATGAACAATGAGATTATTTTATTTCTACAAAGTGCAGATACTTTTTGTAATTTCCAATGTTCTCCCTTGCTACTAACATTACTAGAGCCCATACGATTACATAGATGACTATTTAAAACCAAAATTGAAATAAAATTCCAATAATCGATGTATAAAAAATAAAATATTCTGATGTATGAAGCCAATATTTTATACCATTTAATGTATCCTGGAAAGAGAGGACATAAAAATCCATCCATGATACAAATCATCAACTATGAAAGAAATTTATTGTTATTAAGTTTTATTATAAGATGCATCAGGGAAAGGCATCGATTATATGGAAATACTTGAATTCAGGGAAAGACATCGATTATATGGAAATAACCAACGGTTCACTTCAACTTGAATATAACAAAATGAGTGTAGAAAATATCATCTACCGTAACCCAAAAGGTGTTTACATACTAGGTATTAAACCGCCACCTAACACCCTTGCCACTTCTATACCAAAAGTTTTAGTCCTGCTATTCAACCAAATATAACTTAAATCATAAATGGCTAATGCTTAGAAAGTAGTACCAAAGAATAAATAAATTTAATGCTTATTAGTTATTAAAATTCATTGTACTGATAGTTAAATCATAAATGACAATTCTTAGCTTTCTAGTAGTCTTTAAGGATATCTATGAAAATACAACTATAAAATTTACAATCTGAAAGAAGCAAATGGAGAATATGGAATTCACAAAAATTAGTCAAAAAACAATTCGAAGCTATGGTTTATTCTGGTTAGCCATGTTTGTCACTGTGAAAACCAAGAGCATATTACAAACCCATGTAAGATAATGAATGTAATTTAATAGAAGACAGTACCCCATGTCGAATTAATAATTTTATTGTATTACATAGTTGTCTAAGAGGGTGAACGGTGATAAAGAGTAGATGTATAGTATTCAATATTGCATAAATAAAGTGCATTACACCAAATTCTAGTCAATTGATCATCCTATCTTGTTATTTATCCTATTTAGTGACATAGTGTCTAAAATCTTATTGACATTATCATTAAAGCACATGTCATCGAAAACGGAGCATTCTTAAGAACTACATTTTCATGTGAGATAGTCATGAAATTGTATTAGGATCTCATGATTGGGATATCCTAACTTGTATTTCATGAATCATAATTAGTTGGGGTTTGAAGCAGTAATCTTGTTGAAGGTGTTGTAAAGAGCCTAAACTTAAGAGAAATATGATTAACACATCACTATGTTATGATTGTATATGTCATAGAAATTGCAACCCATTAACCATATAACTCCTCACAAGAGTGTAGAACATACCACCACTCAAACAACTACAAAATTGAATGTGAAGAACAGAAAGTAACAACAATAGTCACAGCATTACCATAGAAAAAGGCATGAATGTCTCATTGTTAGCTGATAAGCACGAAAAATACAGTAGCCTATAACAAAATCCATATCTCATCCATCCTCACACCAAAAAATGAATAGAATATGATGCCTCTGCCCAAATATTAATCAAAACCTGCATATAATGGTATCACAGATTAACCTTGATGGTGGAGGTCTATTTATTTTTAAACATCGTTTCTTTCACAGAAAAGAATTTACGATTTTAGTTTATTCCCTATGGGGATACTACCATATTTTTTCTAGAGTTTTGATCATGTAAAAGATGGTTCATGCATCCTTAATGAAAGACCATTATGCTAGAAGCCACCAATGTACATAGGAAACAAAGCTCAGAGCCATTCGATCAAGATCACTCTGCAAACGCACTTGATTGAATGGTATAAAAATACCACTTAAAATGAATTTACTGGTTTTTTACTTATCCCTTGACCATTGTGTTGGAAACCACCAATGCATGGAGGAAAAAAAATAATAGATCCATTCGATGAAGATCACTCTGCAAACCTACTTAAAATGAATGGCATATAAATGCTATTTAAAATGAATTTACTAGGTTTTTCCTTATCCCCCGCTCACAACTTATGAAGGATATATTCCTGGCCATGCATGACCCCTAGATTCATAGTCTATTTCCATGCACACTTCAAGAGGTTATATAATATCCCTCACAAATTCCCACATACTTTTGTGAAAATTTATACTTTATTGTTCTTCTTTTAGCAAGGACATTTGCAAAGATCTTGAAATATTTCTAATACCCCTCCTTTATTACACGGAATCCATACTTGTGATTCCTTTTCCTTGGAACCACTTGTGCAAGGTATATATATAATTATTCTCCTTTCTAGTGTAGCACTTCATTACTCATTAAATAGAATCGTAAAACTATTACATCTTGATTGAGAAAACACTTCAATCAAGTCCCCAACATGAAAAAGTATGTGCAAAAAATTATGGTGCAACCATGTAAGGATTTGTCTTGTGTTTTCATATAGAACCCATGAAAAGTTAGTGTTGTTGCCTCTACTACCAACAAGCCTGCTTGTTTCGAAGGGTCACCACTTCATAAGTATCTTATGTTTAATTCTGTGTTATTTGTATACCCTCTTTTTCCTCGTGATGAATTGGAGACATGCTATATAGCTTTGTTATGTTTTTTTTCCATAGAGATACATTCCCTGCATCCTTGGGATGATAAGGGGGGAAAGCCAGGGAAGTCCCCTCTCCAAAAGAGATCTATGTCCTATATTCAAAGGGGATTCCAATATGTCCCATGGACCCCACAAGGGACACCATTAAAAATCGATCTCCCTCCTTAGAGTGATGCTAACATGGATTGTGTGTTATAGTGCTCCCTATAATTGATTTACATCAAACAATTCTAGAATATTTTTGCAAACAAGCACTTCAAATGGGTTTTTTATAATATTATATGTGATTCGAGAAGTTAAAAATCTCTACAAGGTGATTGTCTCCCTCTAATACCAACTTCCACTTGAATCGTTCCTGCCAATCTTACTCGCATTACAACTTCTACATTTTGATTAGTTTGCGATTCTCTTCTCATATGCTATAGCTAACCCATCTGTTAAGTATCGGTATTTTGGGGGCCTATTCTAACTATATTGACTCAATTTTCCTAGGGTCAAGAAAAACTAAAAAATAAATAAAATCAAATAAGGAAATTACGAGGGAGAACTTAAAAATATTTCAAAACAACTTGGTAGGTAACTAGGGTATAATGATGAAATTTCAAATTCATTTTCAAAGGCTGAAAGCAAATGTGCTCCCACTTAAATATGAGAGATGTTCAACATTATAATAATAATGTCTTCTACAGTCCGTTTAGACCTACCTAACATATGATCAAACCGATTGGTCGCAATAATGCGACAACATATTTTGTTTGGGGTTTTGGACACTAAAAGTGGTTTGATTTGATCACATCACCACAAATCAAAGATAATTTAAAAAAGGCAATGTTCCCTGTGTGCTACATTCACCATAAACTTGTCAACATGGGTGAATAATTTTAGTAAAATTGGATTAAGGAGAGATTCGTGGAAATTTTTAAGTGATAAGGCCCAAAAAATATTACAACTCGGTGGGGTTTAACAAAAGACATGAAAAATCGACTAAATGAAAAATATGATTAAAAAGATAAGTGCAAGGAACAAAGTAAGAATACAATGGAATGCGCCATTGCCCCTCATTATTCCCTTTAGTGACATCTGATAGATTAAAACAAATATACACTGATATGGCTAGAAATCAAAAGCTAACACCTTTCCAACATGGCCTTGGTTCACTAATGAGGTTGTGTTGAGGCCTGGAAATTCGCAGGCCGCAACAGTAAGGGATTCTCCCCAATCAGCATTCCCAACTAGCCCACTAACTGTTTGGAATAGGGAATCCATCCGGTTTGCGGTCCGGCCACTGTAGGTCAAGAAACAAAATTAAAGGGTTTACCGGTTGCGGCCCGGTCCACCGAGTTTTTTGTATTTTGACTTAAAGATATGATATGCAAGTGCCTAACTAAATGCAGGGTGGTCATAATGCAGGGAGCGCTCACAAAGTGATGCGCAGGTTCTTACCTCTTGTTTTACTCACAAGCATTCAACCGGATACAAAAGAAATAAGCTAACTATCTACACTATCCCTAGGGAGCATGGTTGTCATTTTGGCTGAGCAATACATTATCACATACAGTAAGAAAAATCACAGATAGCTGATACTTCTCCTAAAGCACATGAACGCTTACTAATATTCAAATAAGCAGATAGCCGATCATTCTATAACAACATTTATTGCTCTTAGTGAAAATATATCCCAAAAAAAACTACTAAAGAACATTTAATGAGAACGTAGGTTCAAAACATCAAATATTCTTACAGCAAATGAAATACAGCTGAAAACGAAATAGTTCCTCTTCAACATTATTCATCGAATTGCATTGGTACATTCCACTTCTTTACTCTTTCTAGCAGACAAAATTGCAGTTCACTTAGCAAAACGAAGTAGTTCCTCTTACAAGCCAACAATTACAAAATTTTCTAAGGGAAAAAGCCCTTTTCCAGTCCTACTTCTCTATATTTAAACTAGAACCCCTGCCCCCCCCCCAGCTTCCTTCCAGCCTGTGGCTTTTCAGCATCCTTGACGATCTTTGACTGTTGCGTTTTCCCAATCATTTCAGAGGCGTTTATCTTCTGAACAGTAACTGATGGATCTGCCTCGTTAGTGGCTCTGTCGTTTGTTTGTTTTGTCCTTTTCCTCGCTCTCGATTGCTTCAGCGATCTATGGGAATCCTCCTGCAACAAATTTGGTGCATTATCAATTTAACTGAAAACTTAAACACTCAAACTTTCCAACCCAAATGATACACCCACAAGGGGCCGGCCTGGTTTATCTGGGCGAGTACTTGCGAAGGCTTAAGGCGGCAAACTGTAAATCGGTGGTCGGCCAACTTCTGCATTGGGCGGGATGAGACCTCAAGGGCCGCAACGACGGGGGAGCACAGGAACCGGATGATTGAGGACCCATGCGAACAGAGGAGGAGATCGGGCGTCGAAAAAAAAGTGCTTCGGGAACCAGGGAGAGTGTCACAACCGCAACGGCGGACGACACCAAGGTCGGAGACAAGCGACGAGGTGAAAGGAAAAGTTCGAACGGGGATGGCAAGTCGGACGTCGGGTGAAAACTGAATCAGAGGCCAACTCCCTTCTTCCGGCCGCAACGGCGGGCGAGCCGAAACTCTAGAGCCAGCGATTTACAACACCGAAACGGGCGTCGGATGAAACTACCATCGGGCGGAAAGTCTGATCTGGGAGCCGCGATGGTCGGTGAGATGGGGCTCAGCATCTTCCGAAAGAGACCCGATCCGAAGAGAAAACCACCAGCGCTAGGATTAATTTGTAGCCACAAAATCATTTTTTCGTTAAGGAAAAAATCAATGTTCTATGGGTAGTAAACAACCAGACAAGACTCGAACTAAACTGTACGTTGCAAACAAATTAGCAGGCATCCAATATTCAAAATAAAATGAACAGATATGCTTCGAGGGTGCCAAGCCTTTTACAATCAATCCAAGCGAACAATGAAGAGGAGGGGTCCCAGAATTTGAGTAAAATAAATTCGGGGAGAAACGTTGTGGTAGCAACAACTGGCGATTACCTGGGGAACCTAGATATCTGGGTGACTATTGTCTTTGAGTAGCAGACTATTCTACAGTGAATGCATCCATCGAATTCTTCCAGCTATACAGATTTCTCATATCACCCAAGTGCGTACCTTAACCATTGATGCCAGTCCTTTGGGGAAAAGGAAAACCAAGACCCTCAAGTCCAAATAACTATGCCGGGGCCAGAGTATGATTTTCATTATTACCTCTATTTTCGGGTAGCTAGCAGTGTGGACACCACAGGATTGTAGCATATAGTAAACAGCAGTAACTGTTTGTTCCTCATTCCCATGCCACTTTAGCATTTTGGTGCTTTTTGACTTTTGTCCTTTTCATTTGAGTCTTTCTATGCGCCTCTTCTTACTGAATTTTAATTCAGGATCCTCTATCCCATAGTGTCCTTTTGTGTGAGTGGTGTACTTTATGTCTCAGCTCATGGACGGAGAGGATCTTTTGGCGATTTAGCATTTATGCTTTAGTGCTTGCTTTAATTCATGGTACTTTTTAAGAAGTCTGACTCTTTAACTGCCTTTAGGCATTTGTTTCTTGGCATGGGATTATTTATATTTAATACGCTGTTCACCTTGCTTCCTCCCATGGGTCCTTTACTGTCGCTCCTTAGAACATTTTAAATGTGACATGGATGGAGCCCCGACATAGTACTCCAGACCCTCTGAATCTGGTTTAGTTCACAGGGTTTAAGCAGGACTTCAATGCACACCATATTTTCATTCGAGAGAACTGTTAGGCTGGAAGAATTCATTAAGAAATACACAGGCTAATACTCAATACATTTGCTATTCTCCAAAAGACATTAATATCCTCCAGGCAACCACAAGTTTGTTCCCTTATTGAAAATCAAGACTAAAATTAAAATGAAAGAAAACGTGACTCGAAACCACTACACAGCTTATTTATGTACACATCAGAAAAATCAAAATGATTTAAGAAAAATAAGGTTTGAGAACCAAACCATTAACTGGGAGGTTCTCCTCCCATCCCTGTAAATCCTGTAACATATAGGTAGCAAGGCCAAGTTTAGCGGTGATTTGAAATGGACCTACCCATAACTGTTGGAACTTAGTGTGATTCCCTTTCTCATCATGGGGATGATCCCATTTTAGGACAAGGTCCCATACTTCCAAGTCCTTCTTCCCGGCTTTGTGCTTGTCAAACCATCTTTTCACCACCTCCTGCTGCTGTTGGAAACGTTCTCTAGCTTTGGATCTGGCCTCTTCTGCCTTCAGAAGATTGTATATTCTTACTTGGAGAACTTCATCATCCGACCCCCTGGATTCTTGAGCTAGTATGGAAGACGGGAGCAGGATGTTGGGGGGGAAGGATGGCTTCCTTTCCATACACAAGGGTAAAGGGTGACACTCCTATGGTAGACTTAGGGGTCACTCTATCAACCCACAGGGCATTGGGTAAGGCTGAGCGCCAACTTTGCTAGTTTTCTATGACGGTTTTCTTCAGGATTCTAATGAGGTTTTTATTGGAGGATTCAGCCAGGCCATTCCCTTGTGGATAATAGTTAGCAGAATAGTGTAATTTTATCCCTTTCTCATGAGAAAATGCAGTAATCTTAATGGCTGAAAAGTATTTAGCATTATCAAAAACTAACGAACTTGGAACCCCAAACCTGGTCATGATATGGTCTTGTAGAAAATTGATGACTTCGTCTTCATTTATCTTGCGCAATGGAATAGCTTCGACCCAGCGGGTGAAATAATCAGTTGCAGTAAGAATATACTTGTGTAGCAGGGAGGAATTTGGCTTTATTTCTCCAATGATGTCTATTCCCCATTGCTCGAAAGGCTCAGTGATCATTACAGGCTTTAGAGGTGCTGCTGCTCTGGGTAGTCTTCACCACATCTTTGGCAAGTATCACATTCTCTGACGTGCGCATGTGCATCCCTGAAGAGTGTTGGCCAATAGTAACCGGCCCTAAGGATTTTGTGGGCAGTAGTGTCTCCTGAATAATGTCCGCTGGCAGGACCATCGTGTAATTCAGACATTACTTTCTCAGCGTCTTCTCTTTCCAGACATCTTAGAAGGACTCCATCATAGTTTTTTATGAATAACATGCCTTCTACGAGTTGGTAGGAAGCTGACTTTAGATGCAAAGCTCTTCTTTGTTTGGAACTCCAATGTTCAGGCAATACCCCTGACTGAAGGTAATGTACAAGGTCTCTATACCAAGATTCAGGAGTAGTGAATAAAGGACAAACATCCATTACATGCAATTTAGCTTCATTATCCCATGCATGTTCTTCACTATTTCTGCTTCCAGTCATCAGCTTACATAGCCCCTGACCTTTCACTATAGCGGTTGGTTTGAATTCCAAATCATATTCTTGAAGGGCTGTTACCCAGTTGCCCCTTCTTTCTCCCAATTCCTTTTGAATGAGAAGGGATCTTACGGCTGGGTAAGGGACTATTACCTTGGTTCGATTTTTTAGTATATAAGGTCTGAATTGCTTGACTGTCTTAAATACTGCGTATGCTTGTTTTTCAATGGCTGGGTAGTTTAATTCAGCCCCCTGCAGCCCAGTGCTCATGAAAGAAATTGGGAATTCATCACCCCTATCTCCCTTTTGCGTAAGTACGGCTGCCAATGAATCATCGGATGCAAAAGTATACATAATAAAGTCTTTGTCAAAGTCTGGACTTTTAAGAGATGGCACATGTGCAACAGCGGTCTTGATTTTACTGAAAGCATTCTTTTCGGTCTCAGTCCACTTAAACTGTGCGTTTTGCTTGACCATCTGCTGCAATGGTTTGACAGTCTGGGCAAAATCAGGCACGAATCTTCTTACAAAGTTTATTGTTCCCATGAAGGATTGCATTCCCTTCTTATTATGAGGCATGGGAATTTGTTCAATAGCCTTAATCCTTTCGGGATCTATGGATATACCCCTCTTCGAAACTATATGCCCCAGTAACTTGCCTTCGGTAACCGCGAACACGCACTTTTTAGGATTGAGAGAAATACCATATTTTCGACAACGCTCGAAATTTTGCTTTAGGTGGAACGCATTCTCCCCTCTTTTCTTGGAAAATATTGTGATATCATCAAGTTAAACCACCACACTTCGTCCTATCATCCCTCGAAAATCTATGTCCATAGCTCTCTGAAAAGTCGCCCCTGCATTAATCAACCCAAAAGGCATTCTTCTGTAGGCGAAAGTTCCCCATTTAGTTCTGAAAGTTGTCTTTAATCTGTCTTCCTCGGCTACTAGCACTTGGTTGTAACTAGAGAAACCGTCCAACAATGAAAACATTTCAGAACTAGAAACCATCTGAAGCAATTGCTCCATGGGAGGTACCGGGTAGTTGTCTTTGTCTGAGGCGCGATTTAGATTTCTGAAGTCTACGCACAGCCTGATCTCTCCCAATTTTTTCCTGACAGGTACCACGTTTGACACCCATTCAGAATGCCTGACTTTAAAGATAATCCTAGCGTCCAGCAATTTCTTCACCTCGCTTTGAATTAGCGGCTCCAGCTTTGGGTGCATCTTCCTCAACAGCTGCTGATATGGTTTGACGCCTACTTTTATAGGAATGATATGTTTGATGATATTAGTGTCATAAGTTTTTAAATCTGCATACATCCATGTGAAGACATCTTTGTACTGTTTAAACAAACTAAGGAACTTGTCTCTTTCCGCTGGTGAACAACATTTGCCGAGGTTCACGAACTTGGGCTCCGTTTCAGTCCCTAAGTTTATTAGTTCGAACTGTAAAGTTGAACTGTGCGTCTTCACGTTAGCGGGTCTCCTAAATTTCTCATTCAAGTCAAACATTTTCTCCAGCGTCCTGACTCCTTTGGGAATGAAATTGTCATATTTCATTTCAGCCTGATGTTCCTCATCGTCTATGACAGCTCCTTTAAAGGTCTCATCATTTGTCAAGCATTCAATTATCTGCTGATCATCGTCAAATACTCGCAGGTTGGTGATCATGTCCGGTACTGAAGGCCTGAAAAGTAGTTCAATAGAACATTTGTTATTAGTGGGAACCAGCCTGGCAGCTGATGTGGCTAAAAGATCAGCGGCTGCATTTTTTATCCTTGGAATTGAAATAATGTTAAATGCATGAAAACATTTAAGCAATTCCCATACCTCGTTTTGGTAAGCTTTCAAATGAGGGGAGATACAGTGTATTTGATTTTTTATCTGCTTTACAACTATTTCTGAGTCCCCAAAAACTTTTAAATTACAAACCTGTAGCTCAATCGCTTTCTTGAGTCCCTGCAGCAGTGCTTCATACTCAGCTGTATTGTTAGTACACTCAAACTCTAATCTACAGGATAGGAAATGTTTATTTTTTTGTGGGTCAATAAGGACGCAGCCGGCCCCCGACCCTTCTAATGTTTTTGAGCCGTCAAAATATAAAGTCCAGAAAACATTATCTACTGAAAAAGAATCTATTCCTACGACTAAATCTACTATTTTACAGTCAAGCTCATCAGCCTGAGAAAAACAAAGGAGGTCAGGCTGAGTATCAGATGAATCGCTAGCCTCTTCCTCTTGATAATTCCCTGGTTCTAGTTCAAGAAAGTAGTTTCCCAATACAGATTCAACCAGTACATTCTTCTCATCCAATTGAGTGATGTTATACTTCATGTAAGGCTCTCTCAAAACTTTGATCTGATTGGGACTTCCTTTGTACGGCAACCAAAGGTGTGACCAGTCTGAGGCGAAATACCCATTTAATTTAGCTGACCAATCCCTACTCAGGACCAGGCCGTAAGCATCTGCTATGTCCGCCACTACGATGTTAATAACTTGGCATACTCTGTTATCAGATGCTAGGCGGATTAGTACGTCCTCCATTTCGCCAATCACCTTAACCTCTGTCCTATCCAATTGCACCACCCTCCATGTGGACGGCTTAGGCTGCCCATTTATTTTCTTACATACCGATATGGGCATGACATTAATTGATGCCCCTGAATCTACTAAACAATTGTGCACGTTATAATTAAAAAATTCGAATGTCAGGAGGAAAGGTGGATGTTTAGTTTTAGACATACCTCCGGTGCTAGCTTCACCGATTTCTTCTTCATCCCAGGGCTTGTTTTTAGTGGGCAGCTTCTCTTCAGGCGTTTCAAGTGCTTTCAACAACTTCTCTTTCTGTTGAGGTACTTTGCACATTTCGAACAGTGGGACGTTTGCCTTTATCTTCTTCAAATCTTCAACAATGTCATATTCAATTTGTGATTTAGTGGGCTGAGATTTTTCAGCATTTGCATTCTCTTCATTTGGCCTAGGCAACGTTTTGTTTTGTTTAGGGTCTTGGCTTGTAATGGTAAACTCTGGTACCTGGTTGGCTAATGAATTGTCTTGAAACTTCTTCCTGACATTTCTTTGCAGCCTTCTGATCTTTGGGAGTAAAAGACTGTCATCGCTAACCGTCCCCTTACTCCTAGTTGTCACGTTAGCCTCACTGATCTCTTTGCATCCCTGACTATTCTCTTCTTCTGCGTCGAGTACTGAAACAGAGCTCCATAAAGCCATAGCCTCTTCTTCCTGTTCTTTTGTAGAAGTAGAAGCAGCATTTTCTTTCCTTTCATCATCATCCTCTTCTGTTAATCTTGAATCCAACATCTGATTCATGACCAATGTCATAGAATTTATCCATTGCGGACAGTTCTTTTCGGAATGAGGCTGTTGATGGAAAGTACAAAAATTTTCCATCCCTATTTCTGTCAGATTCATGGATGCAGTTTTCTGAGGAGGAGTTTGGGTTTGGTTGCTATCTTCTCTTTTCTTATAGTATGGCCTGAAAAACTTTTGTGCTTCTTTTTCCTTTTCTAAGTCTATGATCTTATTGGACAGCTTTTGCATCATTTTATCCATGCTATCATAGTCTGGCGTCTTTTCTTCTTTAGGCTTGGTGAAAAGTAAGGTTTTTCTCCCCACACCTTTCTCTCTTGACTCTTCAGGATAGTCCTCAACACTCTCTCTTTCAGCTTCCACCACTTCTGCTTCTTCATAAGTCTCCGTCAAAGTAGGCTTGGCTCTGCCTTTTGCAAACATGGCTAAATCAGGACCCAAGGCTGAAGTATAGTATTCAATCAGTACTTTGTCTGAAGGCTTGTCCGTTTCAGAAAATTTTCTCAGATATGTTGCAAACCTTTGTGTGAAGCTATGCACTTTTTCTTTTTTCTCTTTCTTCAATGCACACAGTCCTTTCATGAGGGCAGCATGAGTCTTTTGGATGGCATACTTACTTCTGAACATTCTCTCGAAAGTATCCCAGTCCGGGATCAAATTGGCGGGCAGTCCAAAATACCATGAAGCCGCAGCTCCTTTAAGGGTATGCAGGAACAGTCTACACACCACATCTTCGTGTTCCCCAGCCCTCAGACCTTATATATCCAAGTAGAAACTCTGTAGATGATCATCCACCAGTATTTTATCATTTGGGTCAAATTTGGGCAGTAGCTTCTCAAAGGCCTGGGGTAGGTCATGCAAAGGTGGGGTCAGATTCAGAGGTGATCTGGCTTTCCATGCAGGTGGTGGGTTTGGGGGATTAGGTGGCTGGTTGGCGTTAGCTGTTTCCATAATTCGAGGTGGAGAGTGCGGAGGTGAACCAACCGGGGTGTGAATAGAAGAAATGTAAGGGGTCTCGGGGCCTTCTTGATTCAAAGGTAGCTCAACTTCTTGTAAGGCAGTCTCTACAAGTTCTTTCCAGTCTCCAACCAACACCGAGTCTTCTATTATAGGACGGTCTTTCCTTTTGTACTCTCTTATAGGCAACTCGGGAATGATAGGCAATCCTCCAATCTTCTTTAAGTATGCCTTGGTGTGTCTTCTTAGATCATTCACAATTTCGTTGTGAACAGGATATAGATGTTCTCGATTTTCTTCTTCTGGCGTTGGATTTCGTGGTCCACTACTTTCAGAACTCTAACCAGCGGAATAATCTCTGTAAAATGGGTTTCCTCGTCCAGCCATGCACTGGCGGCCCTCCTTCTAGCGCCAAAACTGTTGAGGCCTGGAAATTTGCAGGCGGCAACAGTAAGGGATTCTCCCCAATTAGCGTTCCCAACTACCCCACTGACTGTTTGGAATAGGGAATCCATCCAGTTTACGGTCCATCCACCGTAGGTCAAGAAACAAAATTAAAGGGTTTACCAGTTGCGGCCCGGTCCACCGAGTTTTTTGTATTTTGACTTAAATAAATGATATGCAAGTTCCTAACTAAATGCAGGGTGGTCATAATGCAGGGAGCGCTCACAAAGTGATGCGTAGGTTCTTACCTCTCGTCTTACTCACAGCATTCAACCGGATACAAAAGAAATAATCTAACTATCTACACTATCCCTAGGGAGCATGGTTGTCATTTTGGCTGAGCAATACATTATCACATACAGTAAGAAAAATCACAGATAGCTGATACTTCTCCTAAAGCACATGAATGCTTACAAATATTAAAATAACCAGATAGCCGATCATTCTATAACAACATTTATTGCTCTTAGTGAAAATATATCCCAAAAAAAACTACTGAAGAACATTTAACGAGAACGTAGGTTCAAAACATCAAATATTCTTACAGCAAATGAAATACAGCTGAAAATGAAATAGTTCCTCTTCAACATTATTCATCGAATTGCATTGGTACATTCCACTTCTTTACTCTTTCCAGCAGACAAAATTGCAGTTCACTTAGCAAAACGAAGTAGTTCCTCTTACAAGCCAACAATTACAAAATTTTCTAAGGGAAAAAGCCCTTTTCCAGTCCTACTTCTCTATATTTAAACTAGAACCCCTGCCCCCCCCCAGCTTCCTTCCAGCCTGTGGCTTTTCAGCATCCTTGACGATTCATCTTCTTCCTTGACTGTTGCTTTTTCCCAATCATTTCATAGGCGTTTATCTTCTGAACAGTAACTGATGGATCTGCCTCGTCGGTGGCTCTGTCGTTTGTTTGTTTTGTCCTTTTCCTCGCTCTCAATTGCTTCAGCGATCTATGGGAATCCTCCTGCAACAACTTTGGTGCATTATCAATTTAACTGAAAACTTAAACACTCAAACTTTCCAACCCAAATGATACACCCACAAGGGGCCGGCCTGGTTTATCCGGGCGAGTACTTGCGAAGGCTTAAGGCGGCAAACTGTAAATCGGTGGTCGGCCAACTTCTGCATTGGGCGGGATGAGACCTCAAGGGCCGCAATGACGGGGGAGCACAGGAACCGGATGATTGAGGACCCGTGCGAACAGAGGAGGAGATCGGGCATCGGAAAAAAAGTGCTTCGGGAACTAGGGAGAGTGTCACAACCGCAACGGCGGACGGCACCAAGGTCGGAGACAAGCGACGAGGTGAAAGGAAAAGTTCGGGTGGGGACGGCAAGTCATACTTCGGGTGAAAACTAAATCAGAGGCCAACTCCCTTCTTCCGGCCGCAACGGCGGGCGAGCCGAAACTCTAGAGCCAGCGATTTAAAACACTGAAACGGGCGTCGGATGAAACTACCATCGGGTGGAAAGTCTGATCTGGGAGCCGTGACGGCGGGTGATATGGGGCTCAGCATCTTCCGAAAGAGACCCGATCCGAAGAGAAAACCACCAGCGCTAGGATTAATTTGCAGCCACAAAATCGTTTTTTCGTTAAGGCAAAAATCAATGTTCTATGGGTAGTAAACAACCAGACAAGACTCGAACTAAACTGTACGCTGCAAACAAATTAGCAGACATCCAATCTTCAAAATAAAATGAACAGATATGCTTCGAGGGCGCCAAGCCTTTTACAATCAATCCAAGCGAACAATGAAGAGGAGGGGTCCCAGAATTTGAGTAAAATAAATTCGGGGAGAAATGTTGCGGTAGCAACATGTTGGAATAGTATTAGAACATTGACAAGGATTCCATTATATCTATGATCTACCCCATCCAGATAGCATGTCATGAAGCTAAACAAATTTGTTACAATCAATAACCCTCAGAGCTAGCAGGTAAGTTCAACCTACAACAAAGGAAATATATGTTATGTGGTTGGGTTGGTATGTAGAAATAATATATCAATGCTATGTGTAATGATGCTAAGAAGAAGCACATGAAATAGATCTTGCTACTAAGAATTCTCACAAGCATACACAAGAAAAATAGAGAATAAAAGAGATTGAATCACATAAATGAAGAGATGAATATTGGTGTGTATCCTTCCATTGAATAATTATGAATAATAGTGTACATAAATATTACATCCCTCATAGGAAATTC
>LPNX011097921.1:392959-529236 GCA_001517045.1 Pseudotsuga menziesii
AGTAAAGTCCTATATACTAATTTTGGATGGTCAAAAGGTGGTCAATATCAACCCATAATTGGAAATAAATCATTCCTAGGATATAAATGGCATGTATTGACTTTAAGGTGCAAGTGGATGCCAACTAATTAATATAGTGGGTGAATAATTAATCAAATAATGACTAATTATTTTATCCTAAGTTGTGAGTGGGTTTAATATATTCCAAAACCCCCCTATAAGTCTGACTTTATTATGGTATGACAAAAAAATATGGATGCATATGGATGCATATAGGGCCCAGCAACAAGGCTATGGTCACCCTTTAACAATTATTATGTCCAGAAAAGTGAGGAAAGAGGAAAAACCACATGGGGAAAATCCTCCCTCAAGATAGGACAAGGCACAAAATTTGAAATATGTATTTCTTCAACATATCCTTATCTTCACTTGAATCAGCTGATTTAACTGCTTCTGGATGGAAGACTTGTTGATGAAATCATGAACTCCATGATCATGTGCTGTAGTGTAGAACCTGCAAGAAGGAAGAGGAGAGACTCCTTGTATTTCATCATCTAATGAAGTAGGAGGATTATCTGAATGCTTATTGCTGCTGTCAAACTCTTATCTGCAAACATAATATGAAATGGAAAAGAGATCTATGCATACTCCTTCCCAAAGAGTACAAAAAATAAGGCAATTTATTTCACACCCAATTCCCTGAATAGCTGCAAAATTGTGATGTGAATCACATGTAAATCTTACAATATTCTGTAGCACCTGTATAGATATGATATGAGGCTGAAAAAACACTGATATATCAGAAATGTTAGCATATGGAACAGCAAATACAAAGGCTTCAGTGGCTCCATGAGGATATAGGGCTAGACTAGGAAAATTATGAACTGGGGAAAACAGATAGGTGTAAAAATCTGAATGATGGATGGGCTTAATATCTGAACCATAAGTTCTTAGAACAGATCCAAAAATGTTTAATATCAGTCCAAATATGACTAAGGACATTGATAACCAGCCAATGAAATATAGGAAAGACTTCAAACCATGTAAGATAAATATCACTACATAAGAGACCAATGAGGAATCAACTAGTGATCTTGGGATTTGTATAGTCTTTGGATTATTCAGAGGTATGGTAGATTGTATGGATGGTGGTATTATATGTGTCATGACATGCATATCAACCTGCAAACAATCTTCTAAATCAGATATACAAGATTTTGAAGAAGAGCTGCTCAAAGGTAAGTCAATATCTAGTGAAAAATCACAATATTTGGGAGATGAATCTAGTAGACTGAGAGGAGGATCATCAAAGAAAGGTTATGATATTTATGATTCTGATATATCAGAGATTAAATTTATAGCAGAGACATGATAAAAGGAGAGAACTCTGGCACTCAAATCATAAGTTATATCACCTTGGAACTGCGCAGTATGACATTGTTCTGAGGAATCAACCGGGTTCTCTAGTTCATCTGGAACTTTGATCTTGTGCTTCTCAAGAAGCTGAGACATGATATCCATATTCTTCTTGAAAAAATTATTCTCTAAATTAAAACCCTTGCTGCAATAATAACACTTTTATGTGCTTCCTTTCTTCTTAACTTTCTTCATTAAATCTTCATATGAATCTTCATCTTCAATTTCTGACTTTGGCTTCTTCACAATTTGCTTCTCTTTTGATTTGAATTTCTTGATTCCTTGAACCAATAGAGAATGATCCTTGCCCTATTAATAATTAAGGACACCCATATGGATCAATTTATCTTTCTCATTTGTTAGTGAATCAAGAAAAGAATTTAAAGAAGGCATTTTCCACTTAGGAATAGAAAGCCTAGTAGCATGAAAAGTAGACACAAAAACTGAGTAATCAGGACCCAATTTTGAAAGAATGGAAAGGATTAATTGATCATATGCTTTCTCAATCCCACATTTCTTTATAATTAGCACAAGTTACTTGAACTTGGTGAAGAAACCCTCAAGAGATTCAAAATTGCTTAGACTCAGTGAGAATAACTCAATCTCCAATTGATGCGCTCTTAGCTCATCTTGAACTCCAAAGAGAGACTCCAATTGAGTCCATACTTGGTTTGGAGTGGTAAAACCATCTATATGAAATACTATATCAGGATAAATAGAGAGGCAAAGCAATCCATAGCCTTCATCCAACCTATTATGCCACTTAGCTTTCTCAATCACAGCATTGGGTTCATTCTCCAAAGCTAGTGTAACTCTGTATAATCTTCTACTGCGCAATAGAATGGAGATTTTGGATTTCCATTCATGGTATTTGAAGGAAGTAAGAATTATAGCTGATGAAGAATCCATATTTCTGAATTGATGTGCTCAAGAATAAAATCTCTACAACCTGCAAAACAAACTAGGAGAAAATATTGTAAGCTAGACAAGCTCTTCTTCAGAGAGGGATAGGAGACTGGAAGCACTCCTCAACTCTGTAGAACTTGATAAACCTTGTAGATATAATACCATGTAGAAATAATATATCAATTCTATGTGCAATGATGCTAAGAAGAAGCACAGAAAATAGATCTTGCTACTAAGAATTCTCACAAGCATACACAGGAAAAATAGAGAGAATAAAAGAGACTGAATCACATGAATGAAGAGATGAATATTGGTGAGTATCCTTCCATTGAATAATTATGAATAATAGTGTACATAAATAGTACATCCCTCATATGAAATTCGAATTGTATGGAAACAACTCATAAATCTCAAAAAGGCTGACTTACCAAAATATAGCAAACCCCCATAGGTGGATAAAGCACTTACTAAATCTATCAAGGACTTCACGAGTTGGAAAAATAATGAGTGAGTTGTCAAGGAGATGTAAATAACATGCTAATCCTAGAAAATGGATAAAAACTAATGGAGGATGGGTTGGAAACAAAAGCTCCCAGTTTCCTAGTTGACTAGCTTTTATCTTATCCATAGAAAAGCAGGAAAAACAAAAAAAGCAGAATAAAGCAGAATCTGCTATAAAGTCCTATATACTAATTCTGGATGGTCAAAAGGTGGTCAATATCAACCTATAATTGGAAACAAATCATTCCTAGGATATAGATGGCATGTATTGACTTTAAGGTGCAAGTGGATGCCAACTAATTAAGCTAGTGGGTGAATAATTAATCAAATAATGACTAATTATTTTATCCTAAGTTGTGATTGGTTTTAATATATTCCAACATGGTAGTGTAAAACCATACAAAAACCAGCAGGAACATAACTACACACCACTAGATACCATCAACCAACAATAAAGGGAAACCATTGGAGGACAAGAAATCTCCATAAAGGAAAACTAGGTGTGTGTTTTGCAACCTTTTTTATTATCTTAGAACTCCTCTTTTGTAGGATATTAGTTCTAAGCCTATAGGAAGCTTAAGTTTCCTTTCAATTTAATGTTGACATGTTTCAATAATACTTGAGGCATGAGTCAATTAATTGGTTTGAATGTATCACTCGTGAAATGGAGAATGTCCTCAATACATGTTGCATCATTACAATATGTTTGTGCACAATTAGGAAGGACAAGGACATTCCTCAGTTTTCATTGTAGGAAGTGATCTATTCGGTGATAGAATAAATATTCTTGGTTCAGTATATGTTATGAAAATTTCAAAACTCAAGCCTTCAAAGTTGTCAATTGGTCCATTAAACTTCTTGGGGAAGGAGGCTGTAAGGGTCACTATCAAAAAAATTATGATTTCATTGACAACTAAAAGGGGATGAGAATTTTGAAATAATCGTACTAGAGTAGAAAAATTGGACAATAGGTGCAAATTATAATTTATGAACCACAAACATTCAGCATGTGGGAGAAAATACTAAGAAGTGGGTGAATTTTGGATAGCATGCATGGCTTCTTGAGGAAACTGAGTTGATTTAAGATGAAGAATCCATCAAATTTGGTACTTGGTATAGAATTGTAGGGAATTTCACCATAGCTTAATATCATGTACCCTCTAATTATACACTCACTTTATTCCCTTAAACATCTTGATTCTCCTCTACTATTTTATTAATGTTCTATTTCACCCACTTGTTTTTAGGTCTAGCCAGCCCCTTCTTCAAAACTATGTATAATTCTTCAAGGTGCCCAAGATAATTATAGTAACCACATTGAAATAAAGTTTTCAGTAATCTAAAATATTAGAAAATTCCAATCTCCCCAATAGCAAAATTTCTATCTTATCACTAATAGCATCAATTTCATCTATGAATATGATGGAGGGTGTTGTTTTTTATGCTTTTCCAAAAAAAAGCACGAATATTCTCCTCCAACTCACCTCCGTAAATTGGTCTACAATGCTGCTAGAATACTGCCCAAGGATCGAAATGATGATGTTTCAGGGGTTTTTTACTGTCATTTCAACCATTTTGGCATAATTTCTACTTTAAAAGACAATATCATTTCTATATATTATCGTTCTAGGCTCTGAAATGAACTATGTGCTACTCAATAGTGGATGTTAAGGCTGTCTTCATGCCTAGAATTGTTTCTACTTATCCAAAATTCCTAGTTTTAGGGATTCTCCTTGTTATTTATACCCAAAACTTCAAAAAGACCGTTGTTTGGGGTTAAATATGTGCCCATAATTACTTCAACTTGGAAGAGATGAGATTTGATCATGAAAAGAGCTCATAAATCTACTCAAAATTACTTAAAGGTTAAATCACACCTAGCCTTGGTTTCTAGGGTTTGAAATTAACTCAAATCTATTTTTTTAGGTCTATTTACACCCTTTTGTGGAGAAAAACACAATAACACATTTAAGGTTTAGTCTGATTATAGAAACCTATATGTTCTTTTAAAAAATTCCTAAACCCAAAAACATCCAATTCCTTATTCAAAATTACCAGAAGGCGCCTTACGAATTAAGAATCACTAGAAAACTCAATAGAGATTAACAATCAAGTAGCATGAAGGACAACCGAAATCACTTCTAAGTATTAAACATACAAAATTCCCAACTAACCCAATATGTATTGAAATAAAGTGTGAAAGCCCAACTTATCCTTGAACAAGAAGTAAATGGTCTGAGTCAGACTCAACAACTCAATACCAACCACCTGTGAACATGGATTCTTAACCAAAAATCCAGACCAGTCATTCAACAGGATGCCCATGTCATTCATAGAAATTCAATCCATGATCTAGATGTGGATTTGTAATGATGCACATGCACCTCATCGGGGATCGAACTCAATACCAAAATTATATTTGTGTCAGATCCATTATTAAACTCATATTACATACACAATGATGATCTCCAAAGCAACCAAATTATCACCATACACATAACTCAAACAATATAGCATCCATAGTAAAAACAAAAATATGCAAAGGCATAAACACAATATATTTTCCAACCAAAAGTGCCCAAAATATCTATAAACTCAATAAATCTACTGCTTCTCTGTCAATCATTTTAAGATCGACAGGACCCTCCACCATTTTCACATAGCAATCAACTCAACATGTGAAAAAAACAATCAGCTCAACTGGTGAAGAAACAAAGGACATGTATATATGAATAACACTCAAGAGAGTAAATATGTATGTCTCAAGATTCTTTTGATAAACGAGGGCATCATCACCTAAGTGTCAGTCTACAGTGAACCAAAATGAAGAGATATTACGGGAAGATATCTCTTGAGAAGCAGCACATGTAAGATTCAATACAGATCTGTGACAAAGATCCTAACAAGTGGAACACCCTTATAAGAAGAAGAATGGAATCTCCCAACAAGAAGTCAAAAGCTTGTATCAAGCAGCAATCAATGGGATTCTCTATCCTTATTTTATCCTTAAAATTCAAAGGAAGGAGGTCGATCTGAATGAAATGTTCAAATTTTGTGACGGGGGACAACATATTCTCATAAAAGAAAAAATAGGGCTAATCCATGATTTTGTTGTCATTAAGAAAAAACACATGCACACACCCATAAAGTGCACCTTATTTGAGATGTAACAAATGCACCTATTCTGAGGAAGAAGTATAAGCCTTAAACGGTTCAGATCTAGTTTTTAGAAAGGAAACACTTGTCTTAGCACATTTCCACATGAGATCCATGATTTGGGAGAGCTAGTAAACGCGTATGTCCACTTATGAATCGGTTATTACCATGGTTACTGATATCACGTCGGCAAATACATCGCCAAGGGTCCAGAATATAATCAGAAATATCGAGGAAAAATATTGGAAAATATTGGGACACTTAAAAAACATACAAAAAATAACTATTATTTTCAATTTGTTTAACATCAAATAAACACATTCTTACATAAATATAAAAATACACCTAATATATAAGATGAATAAGATGTCAAAAGGTACATCATGATCACATATCAACACTATACTTAAAATTATGAAGTCTTTTCCTAATAGAATGATACAAAATCACATCAAATATAGAAAAAAAATCTAGCTCATGAGATGAATCACCATGATTCATGACGCATCTACATACTACATAGTACATAGTACAATGATAAAAATAGGAATCATCGATTCCTTCCACCCATTTTATGGGAAATATGCACCATTCTTCGTCTAGAAGCAGTAGGTGGTCCTATAGCTACTCTAGATGAGCCTCGGGTGAAACTGAAAGCTCCAATTGCTCGAGTTGCAGTGGAAGGTAATGGGACTAAGGCGGAAACCAATGTGAGTTATATTTTCCCAATCCCTTGAGAATAAACCTAGAAATAACCGATTAGGAGAGGGTACATCATTATCTTTGATTCTTAATTAATGGCTTTCATCCTTAGGATAAGTTTCAGTCTCACACTGAATCAGGTTGATCAATCCTTGGACCCTGACTGGGTCCTCCATTCTCTTGCAGAATGGTTCTCAATACTAAGATGAGTTTCAATCTCACACTTAAATTTGATCAACTACCTGCATGACCTACTTAGACATCGTTTCCCTAGCTCAAGATCAAAATATATCTCTGCCTCTACCTGCAGGCTTTACTTGGACATCATGTCCCTAGTACCAGAACAGGATAACCTACAGGCATATAGGGGCCTTAGCCACATTCTAGGGGATATTTCATGGCATCAACCTACTTGGTCCTAGACTAAGAATCCCAAGAGACCACTAGGGGCCCTAGGGTACCTTCTATGGTCTTACTCTATCCTAGTCAAATGGAAAGGATACCATTCTCTAAGAATGGGTCTCGCAACTGCACTAACTTTAACACTCTCTCTCAATAAGAGGGACATTCTCAGCACATCGATAACATACTGCACCCTTAAGTGGTGATAAATCATCTCGATGTATTTCATTATGTCTTCAAATATAGATTTTCCTGATAACTTCATACAGCTCTCCATCTTAGCACGAAGCATGATCTCATAGATCATTTCTATAACCCCACTTGGTTGGGGACTAGAGAGTACAAATTTCTCCCTCTTGATCTATGAATATGTCAGTTCTTTCAATAACAAATGTGGTAACATTTCACATAACTAGCCCTGTAATTTATGAAGCATCTTGCTCCCTCTGTACATGATTACTCAACTCCCTGTTGATCTCTGCATACATCTTTAAGCATAAACATAATTGGTAATCATTCACTGCTTGTCACATCCTCCTCCTTTATAAGTTAATCTTGAATTTCATCAATTTCACATACTAACATGATTTTATCATTCATATACATACACTGCAGCTATCTTAAAGCAATTAAGAGATAGGAAGTACTCACTATATCAGCTCTTATGCAGAAATCACATTGTGCATCACATTGAATATGTACCCATAGAATCATCAACATTATAAAAGTATACATGAATTGGCACAAATTTAAATCATAATCCTAAGAGATTAAGCTATAGGCTTCACATTGATTGCTGCATCATAAAAAATGGTTAAGCATTTTATGCCGCTATCCTTTAAGCATGAGTATGCACTTATTAAACATAATCATAAATTCTAACTTCCTTGTGTCAACAATCCTTGATCGCATCCATTAATGAGTCATAATACTCTTTTGCACAAAACAATGATCGACTATAAGAAATCATAACTAAGTGGGATTTCTTACTTGTCATTAATATACCTCTTTAATGGGCCATCATGTTCATATTATATCAAATCCATTTTCTGATAACACTTGTTAATACTAAAACACATCTCATTGTTCAGCTGGTATTGATCTAATTAACCATATATGTCGGTACCAGATCTCTTACCATCTTTAGCACTTTGATGGCTAATGAATTCCTTTAGCTAAAATCTGTAAAGCCCAGATCCAATAATTCAAGTCCTTACTATTACTTTGGAAAACCTTACCTTAGGATCATGTAGACTTTGTTACCCTCAAGACAGATTTAGCTACATCCTATTATCTGATACCAAATATCCCAACCACCCGAGGCATAAGAGAATTGACCAAAAGAAGCCAATGAGAAGGCATTTTTTTTCAGAAGAAAAAACTAGTTCCTTGATATTCCATGGAATCAAAGGTAACATATACAAATCCATGATACATTGTATCCATGTGTATCATGAATCTACAAAAAGTATATTAGGACAATATCTCAATCATACAACCTGTGCAGAGCATCCAAAGCACCAAAAGGTGTATTATTCTGTCACAGTAAACTAGGGACCAAGACACAGTCTCATAAGAGATTAATAACAATAAGGCATGAAAATGGTGTAATTGTGCTACAAAATGAGTAGCTTCTCTGTATAATCAAAAGAAAGAATGATGATACAATACAATGATCATGCTGCAAGCATGAATGACAAAGCAATTCAAATTCTCGAGGTCATTCAAATTGAATGAGTGAGTCTGGCTTAACTGAATGTAAGCCACAGTCAACACTCAAGTTAACCACTAATCAAAAACGTAATTGACTCAACTAAGCCCTAACTGAAGTTGGAGTGCAATAAATAATTGATTCTAAGTGAAAGTAGCTCAGACACATGTCACTGCAAGCTAACCAACAAGTGGTAGCACATCAATGACTCCAATGAACCCCAATGAGGTTAACTGAAGTGTAACTGACCATCAAAAGTGTTTGGAGGCGCCCATGTTGACTCAAGTTCATTAAATAATCAATAATCAATCAATTTAATGAAGGAAGGCTCCTTCATTTCTCTATTTAACTAATTGTAACCATCAATTATCAATATGGGGCATTAATGACACTCAGATCACCCCCAAAGTGCTCTAGTTAGCCTCCCTGAATGTAGGAGAAGGCTAAGTTAGCCTCCTTGACTGAAGGTAGGCATGGGTGTGATCTTTTTGATGTCATCTAGTGCTCCTCTGATGTCAATTAAGTCAATAAAACTTAGGATAGTGGTTTAACTAGGCCAAATTGACCAAAATGAGTGTGTATGGTGGTAAATGTCTCCAACAACCCCCCTTAAGCTATACTCAGGAGGAGTAGAAAACATAAAATGCTAGGGCCCCAGCAACTTAAGGCCATAGGTCACCCTGTAAGATACTAAAACTGAAACAATGCTCAAAAAAAAACTAAGGGAGGAAAAGAGGGAAAACCCAGTGGGAAAACCCCCCCCTCAAGATGAACATTAAAAGTAGTCTGATCACCCTGATGAACTCACCCCCAATAGTGAATAGAGGTAAGTGAACTTCTTTTATGAAAATTTCTCGGTGAAGATGTCTGCAATCTGCTCATCAGTCAGGCAGTATTGCAGAATGATGGTCCTGTCATGCACTAGCTCTCTAATATAGTGCATGTGTATCTCTACATTCTTGGTCCTCTTCCTGGTAACTGGATCTGTGGATATCTTAATATCACTTTGATTTTCAAAAAAGAGGGCAGTGGATAAAGTACTACTAAGATCAAACTCTAAAAGAATGCCTTGCAACCAAACTGCTTGGATGCAAGCATTCACTGCTCCTCGATACTTGGCCTCTGCTGAAGATAATGCTATGGCAGCCTGCTTTTTTCTAGACCATCAAATGGGTCCACCACCAAACATGAATACATATCCAGAATTATACTTCCAATCAATAGAATCACCCACCCAATCGGAATCTGTGTATCCAACCAGCTCTAGCTCGGAGTCTGCAGCATAGTGAATGCCATAGGTCCTGGCTCCCTAAATATACTGGAGGATTGTCTTGGCTTCCTTCCAATGAATATCATGGGGCTGCTGCATGTATCTTGATATATCATTCATGGCATAGCATATATCAGGCCAACAATGTGTCAAGTACAACAAGCTACCAATCAGCTGTCGATAAATAGTGCAGTCCATGGGAGGTGTGCTTTTTCCTTCTTCAAGGTTGATCCCTAAAAGGAAAAGGAATGGTGCAGGCCTAAATTCAGCCATGTTAAACTTGAATAATAGGTCTGATATCTATTTGGAATGTGTGACCATTATCCCATCAGAATGTTTCTCAATTTCGAGCCCCAAAAATTGTTTTAAGAGCCCCAAATCGCTCATTTCAAATGCATTGTGGAGAGCAATTTTGATGGCTGAAATAGAAGCAACTGTGCACCTGTGATCAGTAAGTCATCAACATATAAAACAATAATAATCAAATGACCATCATACTTCTATATATACACATTTGTATCTGATCTACACCTTTGGAATTTTTGCGAGAGAAGGAAGGCATCCATCATGGAATACCACTCTCTTGGGGCCTGTTTTAACCCATATAGTGACTTCTTTAGCTTGCAAACTAAAGATCGATCAGAGATGTAACCCTTAGGATGCTTCGTGTATATATCCTCATGAATATATCCATGCATAAAGGCTGACTTAACATCCATATGATGCACTTCCCAATGCTTAGATGCTGAAATTGCCAAAACTAGGCGGATGGAGTCCATTTCTGCAACCGGTGCAAAAGTCTCATGGTAGTCCACACCTTGGACCTGAGAGAAACCTTTTGCCACCAGCCTTGCCTTATATTTTCAGGTTCTTACATCAGTATCAAACTTGGTCTAAAACACCCACTTTCATTGAACCAATTTCCTTTTCGGAGGAAAAGAAACTAGCTCCCAAGTAGTGTTTTTCTGAAGAGAATTCATCTCTTCATCCATGGAAACTTTCCATCTCGGATCCCTCCAAGCATGGTAGTAGGATTTTGGGTTTGAAATAATCATCAAATAACAATTTTTGGACATCAATTTATCAGGACAAGAAAGCGCAATGCCTACTCTTTGGAAATTAGACTGGGTTCTCCTTGGATCATCCGGATTTCCAATGTTATCTCCTGCGAAGGAGAGTGTCTATCGAGCCCATGTGGGAAAATGATTTTGTACTTCAGGTTCTGATTCAGGATCTGATTTCTTCTATACACTGATATCAGAAATCAAAATATCCAAATTAGGGTCATCACCCCCAATTTCATCATCCAAATATTCAGTAGAATAGGAAGGAAATTCAGCAGTTTTCTCCTTCACTAGTTCCACTTCCTGAAGAGGCTCATCGAACTTGACACTCCTTTCGATGATGATCTATTTTTTTTATATATATAGAAGCTTGAAACCTTTTGATTCATCAGGATACCCAATAAAAATACATTCTATGCTTTGCGGTTGCAAAGCCCTTCTTTTATCAAGTGGAATTCAGGCCCATGCAGTGGACCCAAACACCCACAGGTTTGACACATCCAGCTTCTGTCCAAAGTATGCTTCGAAAGGGGTATTCCATTTAATAGATGAGTGTGGAACTCTATTTTTAATGTATTTTGCAGCATGCATGGTTTCATCCCACAAATTTGCATCCAACTTTTTTTATTCCAACATACAGGTGGTCATCTCCTTGAGAGACCAATTCTTCCTTTCCACTACACCATTCTGCTAGGGAGTGTAGGGAATTGAATGTTGGACCTTAATACCAATTTGGGATAATATGTGCAAAAAATAATTACTGACATACTCCCCACCATTATCATATCTCAATATATTGATCTTAAGCCCAGAGGCATTCTCGATCAAGGCCTTCAGTTCAGTGAATTTTTCACACACTTCAGACTTTTTTTTGAGAAAGAAGACCCATGTGTACCTTGAAAAATTATCAATAAAAGTCAGAATATACCTTGATCCATTCATGGATGTGATAGGCATCGGACCACTGATATCAGAATGTATCAGCCCCAAGATGCATGTAGCTCGGTTTGCCTTCCCCCGATCGAACTTGTGCTCCGAGTGTTTTCCAACCACACAGCCCTTGCAAATTCTAGTGGTTTCCTTGATGACCGGGAGACCTTCAACCATGGATTTTTTCTATAACTGTTGCAAATATTTGAAATTAATATGGCCAAACTTCTCATTCCATATCCTACTAACTTCATTTCCATGAGTTAGTAGTGCAGTGGGCTATGCATCTGCCACAAAGTGGGAAAACTCATAGGATTTTGCATGATGGTTTGCAAGGCCTTTAGCAACAAGTTCCCTGGATGCAATTCCATTATCTTAACATCATTTGGGCTGAAATATACTCTTTTAGGCACTCCTGTATGTTTCATCTAATAGACACTAAGGAGATTTGATGCCAGAGATGGTACATACAAAACATTTGAAAAATAGCCATTCTCAAGATCAACCGTACCTTGTCCTTCTGAAATGATGGTGGAGTCATCTCCCATGTGGATGGGGAAGGATTTGCTGGTCTCCAAGGATGAGAAGGAGTCTCTTTCAGCCATCATGTGGTTCAAAGCTCCAGAATCAATCAAGAGTGCTTTGGACTTCGAAGTGCTTTCCATGAGGGCATGACCTCTTCCATGTTGTGGTTCCCGATCTTGCTGGTCTCTCCTCCGAAAGATTTCCGAAAGATTGATGTGATTTCTCTCAAGGAGAGAGGTAGCTTCATCAAGATTCTTCTTCATGCAGGCATGTTTAGGGTGGAATCCCTTCCCGCAGTATGAACACTTGACTTTTTTCCTTTAGATGATGGTTCTTCTTTGAGCCAGAAGACTCATCATGCTGCTGCTTTTCAAATTTAGGCTTAGGAGCTCCAAATTTAGTTTTTGGGTTCTTTTGATGCTTTCCTTCACCCTTCAGATCTTTGGTCCCCAAGACATGGAGGGCTTGATCATGGGAGGATCTGATGATCCCCATATGGACAAGCTTATCATGTTCACTTGTTAGGGACTCAATGAAGGAATTGAGTGTAGGCATCTTCCATCCAGGGGTTGTGAGCTTCCCCGCACGGAATGTAGAGACAAAAACTGAATAATCAGCTCCAAGTTTGGAGAGTATGGTGAGGATGAGCTGATCATCCTCCTTCTCCACTTTGCATTGCTTCAACAGTAAGACAATGTGCTTGAACTTTGTGAAAAATTCATTTAGGGTCTAGAAATTGGAAGGTTGGAGAGACATCAATTCATTTTTGAGCTAGTAAACTCTCAAATCATCCTACTTTTCATACAAGGTTTGCAATTTGTCCTAAATTTCCTTTGGATTCTTCAATCCTGAAAGATGGAAAAGAAGATCCCAGGAAACAGAGAGCACAAGAATCTGAATGCTTCATCCTTCCTATTCAAGAATCTAGCTTTGTATGTCACAGAAGCAGGCTCTTCTTTAGTTTCCATAGTGACCCTATAGAGTCCTCTGGCATGTAGCTAGATCTCCATATCTCCTTTCCATGAGTGGAAATTGAACGGAGTCAAAAGATCTACGGAAGAAGCCATCTGAATCTACTGGAGCAAATGCTTTCACCTGTTTAAAACTTGAAAATCACAACAAAAAGGGCAATGTAAGGTCGTATAGCCTGTACATTTTAGGCTTTCATCACACCCAGCATAGTCAATCAAGCAAGCTTGATCAAAAAGTTCCTTACTTGGGGTATTAAGTGGTAAGCCTTGGCTTCTGGTGCAGTGCTGGATTTTTGAGCTATTGCTCAATTTTCATGCAAGATCTGTCAAAAACCTTGTTTTTGAGAGATCTGAGCTTCATCTCGTTGTGAGCTCTGATACCATATTAATCTATCACAATAATCTAGGGCAAATTCTCATAAGATATTAATAACAATAAGGCATGGAAATCATGTAATTGTGCTACAAAATGAGTACTCACTCTGTATAATCAAAAGAAAGAATGATGATACAATAAAATGATCATGCTGCAAGCATGAATGACAAAGCAATTCGCATTGCCAAGGAGGTCATTAGAATTGAATGAGTGAGTCTAGCTTAACTAAATGTAAGCCACATTCAACACTCAAGTTAACCACTGATAAAAACCCTAATTGACTCAACTGAGCCCTAACTAGAGTCAAAGTGCAAGAAATGACTGATTCTAACTAAAAGTAGCTCAGACACATGTCACTGCAAGCTAACCAACAAGTGGTAGTGCATCAATGACTCCAATGAACCCCAATGAGGTTAACTGAAGTGTAACTGACCATCAGAAGTGGTTGGAGGCACCCTTGTTGACTCCAGTTCATTGAATAATCAATAATTAATTAATTTAATGAAGGAAGGCACCTTCACTACTCTATTTAACTGATTGTAACCATCAGTTATCAATATGGGGCAGTAATGACACTCAGATCACCCTCAAAATGCTCCAGTTAGCCTCCCCGAATGTAGGAGAAGGCTAAGTTATCCTCCTTGACTGAAGGTAGGTGTGGGTGTGATCTTGATGATGTCATCTGGTGCTCCTCTGATGTCAATTAAGTCAAGAAAACTTAGGATAGTGGTTTAACTAGGACAAATTGACCAAAATGAGTGTGTATGGTGGTAAATGTCTCCAACAAGGTGATATAAGACCCCCAAGCAGTCAAAGAGAGCCAAACATCTCTCTCAAAGAACAATCTTCACCATATAGAACAATTCACAATATCTTATGGCATCTAATTCATTTATGGGATTGAATGTTCATCCAAAATAACACAAAATTATTGGATAAAACTCATATATGGGAAAGAGGGTCCATTGATTGCTTACAAAACAATACACTCACACAACCACTATAACAAGCCTTACATAATTCATAAAACACAGATAAACAAGAAAGAGGGGAAACAACATATGGGGCCACTTCATCAAACATTGAAGTGCCTTGCTTTGTAAGGGTCATAAGACCAATCATACCTTCAATTTGGACACAAATAAGGGTTGTTCTAATATCCCAATCTGTATTTTACATCATAATTATGAATTTTGGGTGCTTTTCTCCACGAAAGGATGTAAACAGACCTAAAAGGCATATTTGAGTTAAATACAAGGAGAAAACTGGGGTGTTTTTTCTATCTATATCATTATATTATTAGCTAAAATGTGAAGTGAGAAGCAAAGTTAAGGGTCTCATGGTATTATAGGGTGATTGTTGAAACCCTAAGTAGAACAAGAAAAGAGGAAAAAAATGAGGCATATTTTTTGTTTATATCATTATAATAGCCAAAATGTGAAGTGAGCAGCAATGATGAAGGGTATTATTGTGTCACTGTTTAAACCCTATGTAGAAGAAGAAGAAGAAAATAAGTGAAGACATTGGAAGAAAAGAATGGCAGCATTGTTAACAATGGGAATTTTACACAAAATAGGAAAGAGGGCCCTCAATTGGGTGGCCACCAAATGTTTCATAGTCTTGGACAATTTCCTTAGACAATATAGGACATACCTTCGCCTTGTTTTCTAGCTGAATCACTTTCTTTAATAATTGTGGCTTATTTTATTCTCCCATTGGCTTTTCCAGTTCTTTATTATAATGATATATTAAATCAATCTGACTAGTGGACATTCAATAGGTGCTCAATTAGTTGTTAGAATAACCAACCCATAGTTAGCTACCTTGGACATTAATTAATCCATTTTTGTCTTATTTGCCTAGTTTCCATATTCCACCTTATGCAAGTTGTCCTCCACATCTCCAAAGGTCAAACTTGCTAAAATTGAGTCATGGAGCACTTGGGAAACCACTTGGAATCAATTATGCTTTATTCCTGGCCTTCTTAGCACATGTCTACTTTTTATGCTTTATTGCCTGCTTTTGTTGAGTTTTAAGGCAATTGGGAAAGTTTGACTAGGTGAAGTTAACTTGTTTTTTGTCCTCATCATCCTCCACTCTTTTCTCCTAACAAAAGCATGTATGAGTTTTCCTTCCATCATATATTATCTTTCCTAATTTATTTTTCCAATTCGTGAGCTCCTAGACAGATTTGGAAACTGCTTTGTGCACCTATGGGGGATTTGCTTAGATTTAGTAAGCCTGCTTTTGACCAAATTCGAATGGCATCCCAATGCATTTAAATATCTCATGTAATTATTTATTTTGGCAGCCTATGACTTCACAGGGTTGGCTATTGTACACTTATTCAATACAGATTAGTGTTCTGCTCCATATTCAGTCTCCTTTGTGTGTAATTTGCATGTGTGATTGGCAATTTTTGTGAGTGTAATTATTCTAACACCTGGGTTCAATTTACACATGGAAGTAGAGCCTTTATAGATATATTTCTCTCCTTCCAATTTTTTATTGCAGGTTCGACATCATTGACTAGGATCATTCTACTGACTGAAGGGACAATTTCTGAGCTATGGATCAATCTCAGAAGATCATCTTGAATCCATTTAAATTCTTTGAATGGAAAGTAGAGATGGAGATACTATTGAGATTGAAATACCTCTACATAGTGACTATGTCCAGAGAAGTAGAGCCCAATGCAACTGCAGAGAAAATTAAATGGCACAACAGGAGGGATGAGACCTATGGTCTCCTGTGTCTGAGCATATCTAGAGACCTCCTTTTCCATCTGGATGGATTAAAATCACCAAATGAAGTATGGGAGAAGCTTGTTGAGATTTTTGGTAAGACAGATGAGATGAGGGGACATCAAATTGAAAATGAATTGATCTCCCTAAGTCCCAACAGCTTCGAATCCATGCAACTCTACTTTTCCAAGTTCAAAGCCCTTGTTTTGCAGCTAAAACAGTGTGGAATCTAAAAGAAGGAGGAGAAACTGGTTTTGGCCATACTCTCAAAGCTTGGCCCTAACTATTCAGTGTTTGTCTTGACCTTCCATGCCACAAAGTTGACAGCTCGAGCCTGGAAAATGCCTAGCCTTGTAGATTTCATGGAATCTCTCACACAAGAACAAGATAAATTGGTGATGATGGGCACCATCAAACCTTCCAAAGACCAAGATCTGGTTGCTAGAGATTCAAGGGTGGATTCAAAAGGAAAAAATAAAGCTAAGAAGCCACCTGAGCAAAAGAGAGACAAGAAAAAGTCTCTAAAGGAGCCCCAAGGTTCCAAGAAGAACTTCCAGAAGAAGAAGAACAAAGGAGAAATGAGCAAGTGCGCATACTGCAGTAAGGGAAATTATCTTGAAAGCTCCTGCATGAAGAAGCAAATTGACATGCTGACCCAACTCCTGGAGAAGAATGGCATCTCCCTTTTTGATAGCTCAAAGAAGAGGGAAGGAGGATCAAATTCAAAAGACAGAAAGAGAGTTCATGCATTGGTTGCTGGCACAACAAGCTCACCTAGTTTCATCATTGACTCTGGAGCTTCAAGACATATGGTTTTGACCAAGGAGGCATTCACCTCACTTGACATGTCGAAAGGTCCGCCAATAGTACTGGGAGATGACTCTCTCACTGAAAGTTTGGGCAAAGGGAGGATTGATCTTGACCATGGTAAGTTCAGCAATGTATTGTATGTTCCAGGTCTTGCCTCTAACCTCTTATCAATGTATCAGATGACCCACACAGGGTCTCCAAAGAAGGTAATATTCTCCCCTGATGAAGTTGAGATCATAGAGATCTCAAGTGGTAAATTCATTGCAAAAGGAGTTGCAAATCACACTTCGAAGGTATACATGTTCTCACACTTCCTACCCTACTCAAACCCCTTTGCTCTTCTGATTCATGCTAATGAGGCAAGCAAGCTTTGGCATGAAAGATTCAGCCATATTAATTATAAGTATCTTTCTTATCTTAGTCAAAAATAAATGGTCATAGTGTTACCAAAGATTAAGTTTTCCAAAGGAGTCTATCAAGGTTGCATCTTAGGAAAACACCTAGAGCATAAATTTGAGAAAGCTAGTCATGAGAGAACCTCTGCACCTCTTGAGTTGATCCACAGTGATGTTGCTGGACCATTTCCTCATATGTCAATGAGTCAGGCCAAATATGTATTGGCATTCATAGATGACTTTTCCAGGTACTACTGGGTTTACTTCCTGAAACATAAGTCTGAATTTTTTGGCCTCTTCAAAGTCTTTAAGGCTTTGGTTGAAAACCAGTCTGGGAGGAAACTCAAGGTCCTCGGATCTGAAAATGGTGGTGAGTATGTCAAGTATAAGTTCATTCAATATTGTGCATATGTATCTATTCAGATGCAGCATTCTATCCCTTACACACCACAGCAAAATGGTGTTGCTAAGAGGAAGAACAGATCACTGAAAGAGATGGAAACCTACATGATGGAGGCTAATACTTTGCCACCAAAGTTTTGGGATGAAGCTATAAACTGTGAAGACTATATCCAGAATAGGGTGCCTCATAAACATCTTGATGGCATGACTCCTTTCGAAGCATGGAGTGGTCACAAGCCAGATGTGACCCATTTCAGGATTTTTGGCTCAAGGGCTTGGGCTAGAATTCCAACAGAAAAGAGGAAGGCTTTGCAGCCCCAAAGCCAAGAGTGTCTATTTTTTGGGTACTCTAAATATTCAAAAGGGTACAAGCTGATAAATTTGAGCACAAACAAATCCTTCATTGAAAGGAGTGTTCAGTTCCAAGAAGAGCCTTTAGCAGCAGTGGAAGTTGGAGAATCCTCTTCACCACCAGAACCATTGAATGTAAGTGAAGAGATAGTTGAGTTTGCTGATTCTGATATGTCTGATAATGATGATTTAATTTCAGATCCTATCAATCCTACAAGACCAAAATGGGTAGTAAATACCATTCATGCAGCTGGAGAACTAGCTGGAAATCCTAATTATCCTAGGAGGACTAGATCTTAATTTGAGAGTGCTCTGTGTATGAAAGACCCTTTGTTTACAAATAAATTCTATATGATGGTTGAATCAGACCCATAGACATATTAATATGTAGCACATGATCCAAGATGGAAAACATCCATGAAAGAAGAGTTCAGCTCATTCCAGAAGAAAAACACTTGGGAGCTGGTTGATCTTCCCCCTGGGAGGAAGCTAGTTCAGTGTAAGTGGGTTTACAAAAAAAAGTTTGTTGCTGATGGTTCACCTTTGAAATATAATGCAATATTTGTAGCCAAGGTCTACTCACAAATACATGGCATAGACTACAATGAGACCTTTGCACCAGTGGCAAAGATGGAATCCATCAGGCTAGCCTTAGCCATTGCAGCTTCGAAGCAGTGGGAGGTACATCACATGGATGTGAAGTGTGCTTTCCTGAATGGAGATGTTACTGAAGATATTTACATGCAGCATCCTCAAGGCTTTGCTACTAATTCATCTCTTGTGTGCAGGCTAAAGAAATCATTGTATGGGCTTAAGCAAGCCCCCAGGGCTTGGTATGCCAAGATTGATGGATTTCTGCTATCATTGAATTTTGTTCAATGCAAGTTAGATCCTAATTTTTATTTGAAGCTGATTCATGGTTATTTGATGATTATTTTCTTGTATGTTGATGACCTTCTCATTACCGGAAGCTCAAAGGATGAAATTGCCTCTTGAAGGATGCAATGAACCATGCATTCTCTATGAGTGATTTGGGGTTATTGAGCCAATTCTTGGGGCTTGAGATTACTCAAACCAAACATGGAATAAAAGTAGATCAGTCCAAGTATGCTTTGTATTTTCTGAACAAGTTCAACATGAAGGATTGCAAGCCAAGCAAGACTCCCTTTCTTTCAGGAGTTCAGCTTGAAGAAGCAGATTCTTCACCTATGGTAAATAATACGCTGTATAGGCAATTGATTGGGTGTTTGCTATACCTTACACATAATCAACCTGATATTTATTATGCAGTAAGTGTGGCTTCAAGATACATGGATCAGCCTCATGAGATCCATTGGAGAGCATCCAAAAGGATCCTTAACTTTGTTCAGGGAACAAGGACTCATGGGATATTCTACAAAGCTAATTCTGATCTTGATTTGATTGGGTTTACTGATAGTGATTGGGAAGGTGACAACACAGATCAAAATTCAACATCAGGATATGTGTTCATGCTTGCTGAAGGACCAATTAGCTGGTCAAGAAAGAAACAGAGTGCCATTGCACTCTCATCTACAGAAGCAGAGTACATAGGAGTTGTAAATGCAGCAACTCAATGTTTATGTATGCAGGGGTTACTTGGTGAGTGTGGCTCCGAATCAGAATACTCAACTACTATCTATTGTGATAATCAGAGTACCATTTGAATCTATAATGATCCAGTTCAGAGATAGTGAACCAAACACATTAAGATCCATATGCACTACATCAGATAGCTTGTGCATGATGGCACCATTCACCTACTCTTCTATTCATCTTCAGAACAAGTAGCAGATATCTTCACCAAAGCTTTTTGTGAGAAGACATTCAAAAATATCAAATCACTGTTGGGGATTTCTGATCATACTGTGAAGCATGAGTGATGACAATATTTTCAAAAAAAAAATTTACTCTCCATGTTTAAGGGAGGATTTTTCCCACTAGGTTTTTGCCTCTTTCCTTGGTTAAATGGACATGCAGTATGTACAAGGTGACTAAGCCTTGTTTCTAGGCCCTATAATTTTCCAATAGTTTACTCATAATTCAGGCTTAAGGGAGGGTGTTAGAATAATCAACCCATAGTTAGCTACCTTAGACATTAATTAATCCATTTTTGTCTTATTTGCCTAGTTTCCATATTCCACCTTATGCAAGTTGTCCTCCACATTTCCAAAGTGGTCAAACTTGCTAAAACTGAGTCATGGAGCACTTGGGAAACCACTTGGAATCAATTTTTCTTTATTCCTGGCCTTCTTAGCACATGTCTGCTTTTTCTGCTTTATTGCCTGCTTTTGTTGAGTTTTAAGGCAATTGGGAAAGTTTGACTAGGTGAAGTTAACTTGTTTTTTGTCCTCATCATCCTCCACTCTTTTCTCCTAATAAAAGCATGTATGATTTGTCCTTCCATCATATATTAGCTTTCCTAATTGATTTTTCCAATTCGTGAGCTCCTAGACAAATTTGGAAACTGCTTTATGCACCTATGGGGGGTTTGCTTAGATTTAGTAAGCTTGCTTTTGACCAAATTCGAATGGAATCCCAATGCATTCAAATCTCTCATGTAATTATTTATTGTGGCAGCCTATGGCTTCACAGGTTTGGCTATTGTACACTTATTCAATATAGATTAGTGTTCTGCTTCATATTCAGTCTCCTTTGTGTGTAATTTGCATGTGTAATTGGCAATTTTTGTGAGTGTAATTATTCTAACACCTGGGTTCAATTTCCACATTAGTTTTCTCATGAGGCTAGTAATCAATGCATCAGGTTGTAGGCTTCCCAAAGAGTTGTAGGTTACATACTTCTTTTAGGAAGGGATGATTTCGCATAGTCATGGATGGCATTCCTAGTAAACCCTTTGGGGTAGACTAGTTCACCTAACCTAGAAGGATTTAAACTAGGCTATTGCTTGCACTAAACTAGCCAAAATGCCCAACAACATTCACAACAACTCATTGAGATAACTTATCAATGCAAACTTTAAACTATCCATTAAATTCATGGTAATATTTTGGATGGGATAAAGGCATATTCACAATATATTGTAGCATCTAATTCATTTGTGGGATTGAATTTTCATCCCAAATAACACAAAATTATTAGATAAAACTCATACATGGGAGAGAGGGTCCATTGATTCCTTACAAAAAACAAAAAACAAAAACAAATTTTATTGTAAAAAAAAGAAGAAAAGAAATGGGACACCTAACCTAACTTAACTTTCTAACCTATTTGGATGAGTGTTGAATTTGACATTTCATCTCCCACAATTATTTTTGTTGTGAAAGGACATTGTTTTCATTTTGTTGTGAAAGGCTAGCATTTTCATTTTGCAATGGCTCGTGGCTCGTGAGCAGAGGGGGACCCCCGAGCAATGGCACATGAGAAGTGACCCATGAATGAGCATTGGCCCATGAGTTGTTGCAAATTTTTGTCCCATGAGAAAATTGAAGCCCACAATACCTGTGACTTCANCGTGAGCAGAGGGTGACCCCCGAGCAATGGCACATGAGAAGTGACCCATGAATGAGCATTGGCCCATGAGTTGTTGCAAATTTTTGTCCCATGAGAAAATTGAAGCCCACAATACCTGTGACTTCATTTTATGAGTAGCCAGTTTCAGGATTCAGTTTTAACTTTTATGGTTTTAAACTTCTAAATTTTTATGAGAAACCATGACTTCAGTTTTATCATTATGGTTTTATGAGTGTTAGATTTTTATAATTTAAGCAATATGATCTTAGGATCTTATCTGAGAGAATAACATGCACAGCAATCAATCACAAGAGGCAATAGACACAAATATTTATCCTTGGGAAAACCATAAAGGAAAAACCTCGCAACTTCCTCAAAGATAGAATGAGCACCAATGGCAGTAGTAAAACCCAAAGACATAAAAGATGATATCCAACAGTTGTTCTCTCTCTCACTTGTGTGAGCACTTCCTCTCTCACTCATGCGCACTAGTTGAGTGAGTGTATTTGTCAAATAGAGAGTCTCACTCTCTATTTATACTAGTTTCTGACTTGACAATTACTTACTAGGGTCGACATCTCTAGGAGAGTCTAATAACCCTAGTGCCCCTCAATAGTGGGGACTTTGCCCCCTGATCAACAAGGAGGGTTAACCTCAACTCAATTGTGGGGACTATTGCCCCGACTTATAATGCAGGGTTAACCTCTATGAATTTATTATATTAATGACTCTCCCGATAGGAACATTGGGGTACAATATAAGATATACAAGTGAATACATTCCAAATTTACAAATACATCAACACTCCTTCTTAAGAAGGAAGGTATTCTCTTGACACAATTCATCAGCACAAGTCTTCTTCTCTAGATCATAATCAAAGCTATATCATCACCGGATCATCATCAAAGCTAGATCATCATTGGATCATCATCATCATTGGATCATCATCAAAGCTAGATCATCACTGGATCATCATCAAAGCTGGATCATCATTGGATCATCATCAAAGATGGATCATCAATGGATCATCATCATCATCACTACTTCCACTATCTCAATCAAATGATGTTATCTCTCAATTCTTCTAATCACAAGAAGTTCTACAGAGCCAATCCTTTTTCATGCTGGTTGTAGACCTAACCTCAATGTAGGTCTTCCTCTACAAATCTAGTCCTTTTTCATACTAGGTGTACGCCTCTTCAGAGCCAGTCCTTTTTCATACTAGATGTACCTCCACATAGCCAGTACTTTTTGATACTAGATGTGGGTTTGTACAGAGCCAGTCCTTTTTCATACTGGATGTAGGCCACTACAGAGCCAGCCCTTTTTCATGTTGGATGTACTTCCACAGAGCCATTCCTTTTTCATACTAGATGTGGGTCTCTACAAAGCCAATCCTTTTTCATATTGGATGTAGGCCACTACATAGCCAGCCATTTTTCATGATGGATGTACTTCCATAGAGCCAGTCCTTTTTCATACTGGATGTGGGTATCTATAGAGCCAGTCCTTTTTCATACTAGATGTAGGACACTACAGAGCCATCCCTTTTCATGTTGGATGTACTTGCACAGAGCCAGTCCTTTTTCATAATAGATGTGGGTATCTACATAGCTAGCCCTTTTTCATGCTGAATGTAGGCCACTGCACTTATATCTGACCATGGGAGGCCCCACCTACCACCAAGTCAAAATTGCACAGCACTTACATCTAACCATGGGAGGAACCAATCCTACCACCATGTCAGAAGGGCACAACACTTACATCTTACCATGGGAGGAACAAATCCTACCACCATGTCAGAAAGTATCAGCAGTTACATATGACCATGGGAGGAACCAATCCTACCACCATGTCAAAAAAACTCACAGACTCATCACTTTCCCTTGGAAGGAACCTCGATCTTGAGAACACCAAGATTCTCCCTAAAGTACTCAAACTTCACTCTGACCATTTCTAACATAGAATAAAATTAGGGATGATTACGTCCAAGGATAAACTGCGAGCTTCACCAAGACCAATTACATCTAAGGACAACCTACATGACATTTTATGTCTGAGCCACTTACGAGCTTTGTCGGGATTTTATGCTCAGAAAACCTGTCTCACCGACTATGCTAGAACTCCCTCTTTCGAGAGATCTTGATCTAGATCTTGATCTTGATCTTGATCTAGATTGCATATTCGAGCTTCACTACTCCTCTCTACATCATACAAAAATGTAATTCAGATCAATCGAATCAAATAGTAGTTTTCAAAAGAAAAATACTACCTTCCAAATAGCCAAGAAAGTGGAAACATATTTTGCCTCGGCTGTACTCGGTGCCATGCATGACTCCTTCTTGCTAAAACAAGAGATCACACCTAATCTCATACTGATGTAGCACCTCAAAATGCTCTTCCTATCAATGTCGCTGCATGTCCAACATGAATCCACATAACCCTCTAGGTTAATCTTCGGATTCATATCATACTTGAGCCCATACTCAACTGTACCCTTCAGGTACCTCACTACATTCTTTGCAACTATCAGGTGAACATGTCTCAATGTGTTCACAGTAAAGCAAATATTTGGTCTCATATTTGTCAAGTACATCAAGGAACAAATCATTTGACGATACATTGTGGCATCAACCAAATTTGATGAAGCAACACTCAATAGCTTCAAGTTCGATGCCGTAGGTGTGGCCATGGCCTTTCAGTCCATCATCCTGAACTTGTTCAGGATATCTATTGCATACTTCCCTTGTCTTGGGGAGATTCCATATGCATTCTTCCACACCTCCATGCCTAGAAAGTAGTGCATCATATCCAAGTCCTTCATCTTGAACTTGATAGTAGGTCTCCTTCTTGCAACTTTAATGAGTTCCTCTTTTCTATCAGGAACAAGTCATCAGCATATAACAGGAGCATCACTAGTCTTCCATATTCAAACTTGAAGTAAAGTTTGGAATCCACTTTACTCTCAGTAAAGTCTAGAGTCATTAGTAATCTATCCATCTTGTCGTACCATGTCAAATCTCAGGATCTTCTGCAGTCACTCCCTCTGAAGCGGAGCATCATTCTCCCTCTGCCTTTCATACTCTATGTATTGAGACATTCTATACCAGAGTGAGAAGTAGCTTCCTCTGCTACTAATATTCTATGTATCCATCTAGGGTCACTGGATACCAAGGTCCTCTATCTTTAAAGCATTCTTCTTGCACCCATCTATGACCTTTTCATTCCTCTATAGGATTTCATCTTCAACCTTGTAGCAAAGGTTAATATATTCATCATTCTAGATGATCTTCAAGCTCCTCATGTATGTGTTATCCCATGGGTGTCTTCTGAGCTTGTACAAGGCCTTCTTTAATTTTCACACATGATTATGCATGACATGTGTCTTATCTTCTAGTGGCTACAGATGTCTCTTCGTAATCTATGCCTTCTTTCCGTGAGAAGCATAGTGCTACGAATATTTCCTTGTATCCATCGATGTTGTTGTCTGATGTATGTTGTATCTATGGACTTTCATTCAGGTCTTGAGACTGCATCCTAGGTGTCATTCTTCTTGAACCAGTACTCTCCTTCCCTTTCTTCTTGGCTACTTATTCATAGTTGGAAGGTTCTACATCAATGACGTCGCTCAACAGTGTCACATAACTGCACTGTGTCTGAGACCTCTTTCTTTACTTGAAGGTATCGTCATATTATTCTTCAACTTGGAAAATTTCTCGAACTATCATCACTTGTTCTTCATAACAAGTCTCATCCTTCTTTGCTTGTAGGTTATTGTACACAATATTTCCTACAAGTTAGATGCACTAGTTGTATGGTTAGAAACATTTCATAATGCATATTCATAATGGTAAATGATCATGCATAAAGATATATTCATGCAACTATTTGAGCCAATACAAAATTCATCCATATCTCATGAAAACTTTCTAGATTCCTTCCATCTCTACCAAGAAATCATTGAGATTGTGCACTAATCAAATATGTCAGCAAAGAGGTTTCATTCTAGATAAGTAGCAATGGGGATTTGTATAGCACCATGAGCTACTTACCCATCACATGCATATTAGTAGTATACTAGAATTAATGCAAACATTCTATCATGCATAATACATCAACTGAATATAAACAAATGCATAACAAAACAATATCATGAAATGACAATTGAATACTTATCTTTATTTGTTTCGTGGGTAGACTCCTTCTTTCAACTTCATCATCTTCTTCATTCATAACAGCATCATTTCTTATCCAAATTCTTAAGATGGATAAGAGGTTCTTCAAGAATTGAGTTCTTCATATTCCTCATCACTTAAGGGATCTTCTTTGAGTCGTGAGCTCTTGATCTTGAAATGCTCCCATCTTCTCTTCTCTTATTATGAGTCGAGCTTCTTCTTGTGTGCACTCTTCCCAGATTCTACTAAAAGTAACCACTTCCTTCTAGCACGCATTCCTCGAATGAATGAATCCCATGATCTTAGGAGGACATTCAAGGTGGTTATCAAAACTTTTGCATTCTCCACTTCTTCTTCTACTGCTTCAAGTTGTTCTTTGATTTGAGAGATCCTTGTAAAGTATGACTGTATGGTCTCTACATTCTGGATCTTCACATTCTTCAATTGTTTTCTCAAATTCATCTTCTGATTTATGTTCTTCCCTTAAAATAGCTTGGTCAAGGAATCAAGCATCTCTTTAGGTTTCTTTAGGGAAGACACTTGTGGTATAAGGTGATCCTTGATTGAATCAACAATGATCTTCTTGGCCTTGACCAAGTTCTTCTTGTGTAAGGAGTTTTAGCCTCATCTCCATCTGGAACTGGAACCTCTCCACTAATGTAGGTGTCCAATTCATTTTCTTCAAGAACTAGTGAAATCCTATACTTCCATGCTTGGAATTTTTCAACTTCACCAAGTTTTTCATAAATATGGTGTGATTAGACATATTGAAATGAGAACCTCAACTGTAAATAGAAAAATATTAGATCTTACCGATTTGAGGTGTCTGTCCTGGTTCTGGAGCTAGCTGATCTAGGGTTTGTCAGAGAAACCCTAATTTTAAAAACTTGGAATATTTTAGATCTTATTGGATAGAAATATGGGCCTCTTCAAGGCGATTTTTCCAATGTACTCCTTTTCTGAAAACAGTGGAGGGAAGCTCCCAGAACGGGAAGCCCTAGTTTTCCAATTTCCTCTGTAGAACTGCCTGATATTGTTTCTGTGGTATCTCTGAAAGTGCTGCTACTATGTGTCTAAAATTTTGTACTGAGGTAGCCTCATTAGTCCTATTTCCAACACCATAGGTTTGTGTATAATTGGTTTTACCAATTGGGACTTATGAGAGTTTTCCCAAGGTGACTTATTTCAAGATTATTCAGCATAGAGCACTTGTACAGAATGCCATGTGTCCCTGTTTCATCATCAAGGTCTGAAATGCTTACCACACAACTTAAATTCTGTTCCCTATCTATAATATCATGGGAAATTTAATTTAGACCTTCATATCCCGATATATAGCAATTCTTCCTAGGTGTCTGGTTTAGGGATGAATCCTGGAAGAGGCTGGAACCATGATTTGGAGGAATCATATCTCCCAGAATATAGACAATATGAGGCTGAAATTTGTACACAAGGTACATTAGGATTTTATCTTTGTCCTGTAGAAAGGCCCCTGAGACTTCTTCAATATCTAGATATAGCGAATGTACCAAAACTACCCGTTTTAGTATTTTAGGGTTTTTCAGTCCCAGGGTCAAACTAGGGTTTGACTTTCCCAGAGTTTCACTCAACCAAAAAATTCAACCTTGGTCTCTAAACGTCAATTTTGATGAGGAGATAAATCCTATGCTGGCCTCACTCAAAAATTCCTCTTCTATGAGAATCCCTAACTTCCCGCAACAGTAACTGAAAATTCCCAAAATCAAATTTTGCTTCGACAAAAACTTATGCGCCCTTCAATGGAGAGTTAGCATAGCCTCCTTTTGCTGATGGATTATGGAGAGAGACTTATAAATTAATAACCCCTAGCTTCTGCAGATACACGGTGTCTTCTTCTCAGGTAAGATTTGATACCATGTTAGATTTTTATCATTTAAGCAATATTATATTAGGATCTTATCTGAGAGAATAACATGCACATCAATCAATCACAAGAGACAATAGACACAAATATTTATCCTCAGGGAAACCATAAAGAAAAAACCCTGCATCTTCCTCAGAGATTGAATGAACACCAATGGCAGCAATAAAACCCAAAGACAGAAAAGATGATCTCCAACAGTTCTTCTCTCTCTCACTTGTGTGAGCACTTCCTCTCTCACTCATGCGCCCTAGTTGAGTGAGTGTATATGTCAAATAGAGAGTCTCACTCTCTATTTATACTAGTTTCCAACTTGACAATTACTTACTTGGGCTAACATCTCTAGGAGAGTCTAATAACCCTAGTGCCCCTCAACTGTGGGGACTTTGCCCCCCTGAACAACAAGGAGGGTTAACCTTAAATCAATTGTGGTGACTATTGCCCCGACTTACAATGGAGGGTCCAACTCTATGAATTTATTATATTAATGACTCTCCCAATAGGAAAATTAGGGTACAATGAAATATAAGTGATTCTACCAATAGGAACATCGAGGTACAATATAAGATATACAAGTGAATACATTCCAAAGTTACAAATACATCAATAATGAGCAGCCATGGACACTAGCAGCCCATGAGGAGTGGACACAAGAATCCATGGACACTGGCTTCCATGGACACTACCATCAGTGGAAACTAGCAGCCGTGGACACTAGCTTCGGCCTAGGAAAATTTGAGTTCAGCGTTTTTGACATTTGTGGTGTTATTACTATTTTGAGTAATGTTTGCCAAATATATTATGATGAAGTGTTTAATTTTCTACTGTTTAGTGTTTACAGTTTATGTGACATGTCTATGATTTAGATTTATCATTATTGATTTGTCTTTTAAATTTATATGTCGTTTATGTCTACGATTCGAATTTGTTATGGAAGATGTGCATGTATTTAAAATTTAAAATAGCCATTATGAATTGAATATCATGTTTACTTTGCACAGTAATGAATTTCGATTTAGCATGTATTTAATAATTTTAGAGATGCCCCGCTATGTTAAAACTTAAATTCCTTGAATTCCCCCCTCTCCCCACCCCTAAAAACACCCCAAAATTTGGGGGTGTCTCTACACGTCCCCAATGTGTGTTTCCCTGCTCCTGCGTCCCGGAAACTTGGTGGAACACTGGTTTGTTGCAAGTGTCTTTTATAATTCACCTTTTAAAAAATAAATCTCTAATTTTTTTGCTTGACTAATTTTATTCTTTTCTAGGAGCTGAGCTACTGCATTTTTCTTGGCCTTTTCCAATTGATCTGTAAGACTCACACAGGTCTCTCAAGAATGTGTGCCAATCCTCTAAGTTCTAGGCCTCCAACAAATGCATCAAGCGTCACCAACAAACCCTAGCCAGAATTCTAGGAGTCAGACAAGTGCATCAAACCTCACAAACAAACCCAAGCCAAAATGGTAGGCTTCCAACAAGTGTGTCAAGCATCACCAACAAACCCTAGAAATAATTCTAGGGAATAATCATGTTAAAGTTATGTGTAACCATTTGACCCTATGTGTTGGCCATGACTGTTTTCCTCCTCCTAGCAAGTCGTGACTCCGTTTGGAGCCCTTGTGGGCTATGTGTGACTGTTTTGACCTCCTACAAGTTGGTTGTGATTGTTTTTCCTCCTCTATAGTAGGTTGTGACTATGACTTCCTCCTCTTTAGCAGGTTGTGTATGTTCCTTTTTCCCTATGGGTTGGTGGTGACTAATTTGCCTCCTCTTTGGCAGGTCATGACTATTATGGAGTCCTTTTTGGTCGGGGGTGTTTGTATTGGACTCCTCCTAGCAGGTTGTGACTGTGTTTAAGAACCCTAGGGTTGGGTCGTGGGTTGTATAAGCCCTCTAGGGTTGGGTCATGGACTGTATAGGCCCTCTAGGGCTGACCGTGGATTGTGGTGGCTCTTCCTATCTGAGTCGTGGATTGTTAGACCTTCATTTAGTTGGGTTGTGATTGTTTTTGTGACCACTAGATTTGGACTTCACTTTCCCACTACTGCAAGACTATTACCGTGTTCATATTTGGGGCTTCCCTTGTAAACCTTGTCCTACTTGTAGCCTCTAAGGATGAGGGGTATTTACTTTTGGATACTGAGATATTTTTTTGGCTATTATATGTGTATAACCTAAACCTACAACACTCTAATCCTCTCTCTCTCTCTCTCAAGTTATGAAATTTGTTCCTTTTAGAAGATAGTCCTTATAGTGACAATTTATAATTCCAAAGGTGTCTAAGTATAAGGCATATCCATACTAGACCTAAACTAGAATTGTTATTGTTTATTAATTTTTGTTCATTAGCTTTTATTGTACTTGTGATTATGTTATGTATATAGCAATTGCTAAATTATCTAAAGGAAAAACTTTAACACAGTGAGCATTGGAGTGTTAAAGTTGAAATGGATGACAATTATGTATTGAATTCATTACAACAGTACTATTCTAGATCTAGATTTGTATTAGTATTTTTATTATTTAAAGTTTAAAAATTATAATTTTATTAGATCAAACCCTAACCTAACCCTAATCTTTAACATTCCCTAGCCACAACATCATCACAAACGAAGCCTCATATCAAGTGCGCCATCCCCAAGCAGTAGTAGAGCCAAACCCTAGATATTATGTAGCACTGAAAAAGTGCACTATCAATGTAGACAACCATATATACTACAAGGAGTAGTGGTCCATAATTTAAGAGGCAAAGGAGTTGTCACACCAAACCCTACAGATAATCCCCATCTCACCAAAACCACCATGAACAAGGTGCGTCATCATCAAGGACAAACTATAGACAAGTTCTAGGTCTCTCAAGCATGTGCGCCATGCCTTAAAGGTAAACCCTAGTCAACTGCTAGGCTTCCAACAAGTGCATGAAGCCTCACCAAAAAACCCTAGAAAGAATGCTATGGCATAATCATGTTAAATTTTTAGGGTAATTATTGGTTTTCAAATAATGTGTCCATATTTCTTGATTTTATGTTGTCGGTGTGCACATGTCAACCTAGAATTAGGTTTATTGCTACCATGAACTCAAAAACTTTCCAAAATTGGAGTTGTAGTGTCATTTACCACTATTTTGATGCACGCCATGTTGTTTTTTCAGGAAAAGGTCTGCCTAGAAAGAGGCCAAAAATTGCCAAAATTTGAGCTTCATTGCTTTAAGCCTCTTATCAAGTGCATCATCACCAAAGAGTAATAGAGCCAAACCCTAGCTCATATGAAACACTAAACAAGTGCGCTATAGATGTAGACAAACGAAGATACTATAAGGAGTAGTGCTCCATAACTGAAGAGATGAAGGATTTGTCACACGAAACCCTACAGATAAACCCTAACTCATCACAAGCGCCATGAACAAGGTGCATCATCATTAAGGACAAACCCTAGACAAGTTCTAGGTCTCTCAAACATGTGTTCCAACCCTCTAAGGTAAACCCTAGTCAACTTCTATACCTCCAACAAATGCATCAATCCTCACCAACAAACCCTAACCAAAATGTTAGGCCTCCAACAAGTGTTTCAAGCCTCACCAACAAACCCAAGCCACAATGGTAGGCTTCCAACAAGTGCATCAAGAATCACCAACAAACCCTAGCAAGAATGCTAGGGAATAATCATGTTAAAGTTTTATGTGACCATTTGATCCTATGGGTGGGCTATGACTATTGTTCCTCCTCTTTAGCTGGTGGTGACTGTAATTTCCTCCTCCTAGTGAGTCGTGATTGCTTTTGGAGACCTTATGGGCTAGGTGTGACTATGTTGACCTCCTACAAGATGGGAGTGATTGTTTTTCCTCCTCTATATCAGGTTGTGACTGTGACTTCCTCCTATTTAGCAGATCGCGTATGTTCCTTTTTCCCTATGGGATGGTGGTAACTATTTTTCCTCCTCTTTAGCAGGTCGTGACTATTATGGAGTCCTTTTGGGTTGGGGGTGATTGTTTTGGACTCCTTCTAGAAGGTTGTGACTATGTTTAAGCACCCTAGGGTTGGGTCCTGGGTTGTATAAGCCCTCTAGGGATGGGCCATGGATTGTATAGGCCCTCTAGGGCTGACCATGGATTTTGGTGGCTCTTCCTAGCTGAGTCGTGGACTATTTGATCTTCATTTAACTGGGTTGTGATTTTTTTGTGACCACTAGAGTTGGACTACACTTTCCCACTACTGCAAGACCGTTATCGTGTTCGTCTTTAGGGATGCCTATGTAAACCTTGTCCTTCTTTCGACCTCTAAGGTTGAGGGGTCTTCACTCATGGTAACTGAGATATCTTGTTTTATTGCACAAGCATTCCTCAAAAGACACAAAAAATAGTCTAGATATGAGATTTGTTGCTTTTAAGAGCCTAAAATATGACCGAGTTTGATGATTGATTTGCCTAAAGTTTTTAAAGTGCCTTGAACTTCCCAAGAAGTGAGAAAATGTTGTTTGTTGACTGAGAATAATTTTCAATTGGGGTTGACCATGATTTTCGAAAAAATCACATTGTTATCCATATTGATAGACCACCCCCATGAAGAACGAACAAAATCTCGATCCCTTTAACATTGCCAAATTAAAATTTCATTCCACATGATCATAAACTTTCTCAGAATTAATTTTGTTGAACATAGTTGTCGTTCATGATGTATAGCAGAGTTATTATTTTGGCATTAATGCTCTACCCTATGTATGGTGCATTTCCCTTTTACTTTTGAAACTTGTTGGATCGATTAATCATTTAAACAACTTTCTATAGTTATGTACCTTCATTTAGGAATTGAATGATGATAGAATTTATTTTTTAGTTATGCGGGATTTGTACAAGTGGATACATGGAGGTAAGTGATTGTTTGTGATTGAAGTATATCATTATTTTTATGGATATTTAAATTGTTAGAACATATTACTTTGTACTTTAATAACAATCTAATAGGATATGGCTAATCAATACTCTAATGATTTTGAAAAAATATATATATATATATATATATATTGTGACATGAAATCAAAAAAATCTGATTATGAAATTTTCAAAAAGAAAGCATTAAAATGATAAAATGGGAAAGAAAGGGACATGCATCTCAGAAGGTAAATATTTAGAAATATAAAAATGTATTTCCTTATGCAATATAATGCTTATTTTTATTGTGTTATGATGTTATGCATATGTTTAATAACATTCTTGGCTATAGTAACAAAGAAGAGGAAAATCCAAACAATAGCAAAGAAGATTACACCTTCTATGCCTTTGAATGACTCTATTATTCCTGAAAAAGAAGGAAATGACAATGATACATTTTAATCTTTTCAGGAAGAGGAGCAACATGAACAAGGTAAGCCCATTAATTCATATTTTTCTAGTTCTTTATAACTATAAATATTATGATTAAGAAATCCATAACACCTTTATGTGTCCTTCTTTTATAGAAGATGTTCACAAACAACCGTGCCATAAGGATAACAGTGTAGAAGGGGTAGATCCCTTGACACAAAAGAGGCATAGAAAAATGAAGAACAAGGTAATCTCATTAATGTATCATTTTGTAGTTATTCATAACTAAAATTTTATGACTTAGAAATCCATAACAGCTTTACATGCCCTTCTTCTATAGAATATGTTCACAAACAACAATTCCAACAAGATATTAGTATACAAGGTGAAGATCCCTCTACACAAGCATCGAAATATAAAGTCAAGAAGAAAGGTAGATGAGAAAATAAATGTGCAAACATCAATAACTTGGAGGAAAAAATTGAAATTCATATCAATGAAAGGAATTAACCCATTGGTCCAAACTCTGTGAATCTAGCTTCATTACTAGGTGTGCTCACAAAGGAAATGGTTCCAATCACTTATTTTGATTGGAGGAAGGTATTAGATCAATTGAAGGACGACTTGTGGAACACTATTAAAGTGAGTATTAGAAATTACGTGTACTTTCTTTCAACATTTATATTTTTGGATTATTTCGAAGTTTATTTTCAAATCATGTATGACATCTAAAAATGCAATTCTTATATGTTGCAGGAAAAATTCATAATCCCTCCCATCCTAAAAGATTATTGTATGCATTCCATTATTCAGAAGGAAATAATTCATAGGTATCAATTGACAAAAAAATATTGTGACCCTTATTAGTCAATAGAATAAAGATTATAAAATGTTCCTCCAATTAGGATAAGTGAGACACTGTGGAGAGAGTTCATCCTATCACAGACCACCACTGAATTTCGGGCAAGCAAAAACTTAACGTATTATATAATCAAGTTTTTTAGAATGTCTATTGGCTTGTAATGGTGACTTATATATGCTATTTTCAATTGATTTCTAGGATATAAGGAAAAAAACAAGGAAAACAGAGAAAAGGAGAGGGACTTGCATACCTCTGGACGTCAAGGTTATCAACGGGTCGAAGATGATATGGTAAACAATTATGATTATATTTTATCCGATGTGAGAAATATTAGCATATATAAGTTTAATTGTAATGTCACAAATTAACCATACTATTTTACTTGTTTCTACTAGAAAAAATCTATAGCCTATGATGATACAACTACAAGCATTAATAGGGAAGACTAATGGAAGAAGTGCCACCAAAAGAAGGATAGCACTCCAATCACACCAACTGTAGGAGAAAAAATAGTATGTTCTCATCCTTTTAATTTAGATAATTATTAAAATTTCATTTTACATGTTGGAAATGTTTTCTTCTATGATCTGATTTAATTGTATGGTGATGTTAGCAAAAAATTGAAGAAGCACAAGTAGAAGTTGCATCTCAAGACTTTGCAGCTAGGGATGATTCCCTTGCTAAGGTAATAGGATTTGATGCAAGAGGAAGATATCATGGCGTTGGATTAGGAATTATTCCAACTAACTAGTTTGGGAAAAATCCATACAAGGAGGCGCTAGCTATAATCCAAGCTACAATGAAAGAAATAACACAAGAAATCACATCTCTAAAAACAACAATAACTGAACTACTGAAAAGAGTAGAAGATATGGAGAGATAAAATGTGGTAAACAATGAAAGTGTAAGTGTCCATTTATTTACTCTTATCTCAATATACATATTTCAACACTAATGATCTAAATTCTAATATCCGATTGCTTATATGAGCAGTGTCCTACTGTACAAAATGCTATTGTTGAAATCACGCCTGTGGTGGAGGTTAGTTGTTTAATTAGTATTTTAAATAATATTATTTTTCGTCTTTTGAATATATATATATATTACATTTTTTTCCCTGGGAAGAGTAATACACGGGATATGAACAAACTAATATGAAAGAAATTAACTTTAATGCAAACTCCATCATCCCTAGTAAGTATTGAAAAATTTCGTAATTTAGTTCAATTTTGTTTTATTTTATCAATATATTAGAAATAATTGTCTATTGGGTGCAGAGTTGTGCATCAAAATATGATTAAGATTTGGTACAGAAAACACTAATGGTTACATCAAAACTACAAATTAACAAAATGAAAACACCAATTGCGATAAGTTTGTAATTATTTAATCTAGGATCATCAATGTTTAACTTCTTATTTCCATGCATCCTACTTTGTCTCATTTATTTGAAGGGTCAAGATAATACTAATGAGTTGACACCAACTTCCCAATTGAGGCTAGAAGGAAAGAAATGCTTTCTCATTGCATTAAACTCAAGGGTTAAAGTTGCAAGGGCGATAATACATAAGACTAACCCAAATACAATTTTACATTGTGTCCCTGCTGGAAAAGGCTATTATATTGTGAATCCGATAGAAATTATAGATCCTCTATTTGGAAATATAGCTCTACCACGTCCCAGTAACGCATTATGTAATCTAGAATATGCTTTGTGGAGCTTCATTCCTTGGCATAAGGATGACATTGAACTATGTAGCTAGTGGTTATATTGTGTGACTAGTAATTTCAATGATGTTGTATCAACTGAGAATAGTTGATTTATTGAATATTTATACTTCGATTAGGACATAGTTTATAATTTTTTTGTAGTTCAGGATTAATGTTTACAATTACTTAAAATTTTGGGAACAAGTTTCCATTATATGTCATGGGAACAATTATTTGTTGCATGTGAAATGAGATGTTGTGTTGTGAATATGTAGAATGAGCAGTTTTTCTATCATATTTTCATTAAGTTCAGAACCGTGGCTGATTTCAGAGGTCTAAATCTTTTGGGCATGCTTTTGCGACTAGCTCTCATTCATTCATGCACTCATTTCCTTCAATTGATTAAGTGATGATTGCTCGAGTTAAGTTAATTGATCGAGTGTGATCGAGTGAATGAGTGGACTCAACTGAGTGATGCTGCTCAAATAAGAAACTTCTACTTTCATAGAAGTATGTGGAATTTTCTTAGCCAATTGCCAGAAATATTTTGAAAGTTACCTTACAACATTACTCTTGAAAATGGACTTGTATTTATAGTCATATTTATATTCATTCAGTGTTTATGATGTTGCCTTTTACCATAGGTAGTAAAGTAATTAGTTTTGATATATATAATTCATGAAATTATTTCCATAGACCATTTTCCTAAATTCTTTGACATAAGGAAAGTGAAGATCTTCTAGATAAACCCTTCTATGTTTCATTTTTTAAAACATGGAACGTCTCTATCCTTCATTCCTGAGGACATGGAAGGAGTGTGTTGCCTTTTTTGTTTACTATGCTACATGATATTAGTAAAAGCATGTTTCCACTAATGCACTATTTATAATTCTATAGTTAGTGAAGTTGCAAGAAATTGTCTCCTTTCAGTAAAGCTATGGTGTCACTTTGGATAGGCATTTGAACCATCTTTTGGTATAGGAGATTTTGAGTGGAAGTGTTTGGATGAGAATGAGCATGGATGATGTTTTATAGAGTATGATATACTTGCAAAGTATTGTGAGTATTTGTAGCCCTTAATAAGGCACATCTATATGAATTTTTAAATTTCCCTTTATCACTTTATACTCTTTAAAATGGATTGTTTTATAATCATATTCATTCATTGGATTGATGTTGCTTCTGATGGTTTCTGATAACAATCAACATATACTAAGATAACACATTTTAACTTGTTTAAATGCAATACTAAATAGACACCATTCTTTATCCCCGTTAGTGTTCACAACAAAGTAGAATATCCTTTAAGCAACATAAATTCTATTCCAAGCACTTTCATGGATTGTATTTTGAGCAATAGTTGGAAATGAGAATAAATTCAAAGCTAAAACACATATAAAGTCCAATTTGCATTGATAATGTTTCTAAATAGTGGATTTCTGCTTATGGGACTATAGATATCAGCGTTGTTCAAGAAACAAGAAAAATTACAGTAACCTCATATAGGTGGTAGTAGTCTCTATCTTGCCACTAAGAATGAATCAATAACTCCTTATGATGCAATAGGTAGTTTTTTCAATAGCTACGTGGTGATGATTGAATCCTGTATGTAACAAAGGTTACAAAAATGCTTTGCAATTGACAAATGTTCCCTCCCTATTTCATGGTGATGATACTGAAGTGTATTTGAGTTTTTAAAATCAAACTAGCCCTAGGACAGTGGATCATGAGTTCACTGAATGTGTTACATTGGTTAAATTCTTTTATTCCATTATTTATTGATCACAACACTGATGTATATTGTCCTGGTTTAGATACAAATTCGTTAAATTTACATCTGGATATCAGAGCTTTCCTTACAAAGGTCTATGTGCTTGTGTTGATACCATTTTCAATTTTCAACAATGTTTATCAAGGTCCTTTGTTCCCACTAGTATAATTTTTAGCATCAAAGGTTGAGGTTGTTGATGAGGTGCTATGATCTTGAATCTAAATAGAAGGGGTTTAAGAATGTCTAGTTATGCTAGGTAAGCTTATTGTGTTGGACAGATTCTAAACTAGGTAGCTATGTTCTCGACAGCTTTTAGATGTGATGTTGTTGCTTCGTTAAATTTGGGAGATGCCTCTTTTAGTTGGGATAGCTTTTATCAATGTTGTTTGGGTTTTTAGGTTTTTCTATGTGCTCTATTTTTGTTTGTATGGAAGTGATGTTGGGTGTTGTGGCTTGAGGATCCAAGAGGAATAGGTGATATCAATTCCAATTAATGAAAATGTTTAGGATTCAAATTCATCATTTCATTGCTAATCTAAAGTGGCCAAGAACTTTTAAAAGGTGTGTCTTATGTCGGTATGCAAGTCAGACATGCTATTTATTTGTTAAAACGATATCCTATTTGGAAATAGGTGCAAGATGAAATTGGTTTATCCCATGGATTCTACAAGTGACCAAGTACTTTAAAAGGTTCATCTTTTGTCGATATGCAAGTCAAACGTGCTCTTTATTGGTAATGGATGTAATATTATATTTGGTTTATCCCATTGATTCTGCACCCATTAGATCATTCTTTTCAAAATCTTGTTAATATTATTTTTGTTTCTATGTCATTTAGCAGTGTTCCATGCTAGTATTGTTATGTCATTTAGCGTTGTTCCCTGCTAGTATGACAGTCTTGAATTGACACAATAGGTTGCTTCAAGATTTTGTTTAGGGATGGTAACTAGAAAAAATATCATTTCTCTTTACTACGTTAGTGGTGGCTACTAATATTTTGTAGTATTTAATTGATACTTGAAGCTCATTCATCAACAACATTGGCGTAGATTAGTTTTATAATTCTGCAAATTTTTCTCTTGTGGAAAGATGAAGGCATATGTTAGAAAAGTTAGGTCTAGGGATGTTCATATTTGCAGGCTCTCATGCTTTTCAAAATCATGTTAACATTATTGTTGTTTCTATGTCATTTAGCATTGTTCCCTACTAGTATTGCTATGTCATTTAGCATTGTTCCCTACTAGTATTGCTATGTCATTTAGCATTGTTCCCTGCTAATATGATAGTCTTGAATTGACACAATAATTTGCTTCAAGATTTTGTTTAGGGCTGGTAAATAGAAAAAATAGAATTTTTCTTTACTTCATTAGTGGTGGCTACTAATATTTTTCAGTATTTAATTGGTACTGGAAGCTCCTTCATCAATGACATTGTCATAGATTAGTTTTATATTTCTGCAACTTTTTCTCTTGTGGGAAGATGAAGGCATATGTTAGCAAAGTCGGGTCCAGGGAAGTTCATATTTGCAGGCTCTCTACTGGAAGAGGATGAAAGTGTTGAATGTCACCACATAAAACCATTTTTTTTCTATAAACATCGTTATTACTTGATAATGCAAAGTGCTATGTAGTTATGATATGGATCTGAAGAGTTTCAACTATGATCTCAATTAGTAAATATAAAATGCATCAGTTCACTTTGTAGATTCATTGACAGACTCTATATGCAGGTGAGGTTTATAGATTCTATATGCAAGTGAGGTTGTTGGGGACTTTCCCCAACCAGTCACAACATGCATATCAATGTCATTGGGCATTAGTTCCACCAAAAAGTAGTAGGATTTGACGGTTTGGCCCTCTTTGAGGTAGCAACTGTAAGGGTGGGAAATTACTTCTCATGGAATGGGAAACCAATAGAGAGATGGCATGTGTATATTATAATGTATTTATATTCAAAGCAAACCATGCAAAATAACAAAATTAGTTGAATATACAAATACTTGATTTTTTTTCTACTTGTATATGAATACTACATTATTATGAAGTTAGAAATGCCATTCAGAGTAGATTAATGATTAATCATTTATTCATTTGAGCATCAATCATTTACAAATTACCAACCTACAAATTTTTAAACTATTTATTAGGAAATAGACCATTTAATTATTGAATGAAATAGGTTATTTGTCAACTATTAACATGACCAAGAGTTATGTTTGCAAAATAGGCAAATCGCATTAGATCTAAAATGATAATTTTATTAGGAAGAGAGAAAGGCCCAAAACACTAAATTGAGCTAAACGCCATGACATATAAATTAGGGGAAAACATGAAAGAATTATTCTAATTTTTATCTACTTTTCCTTCCTCTTTGCACCACCATGATTTCCCCATAAAATTCCATGTGATAACGAAGCTAGAGGTGAAGTTGGAGTTGATTATGTAGATGTAATTGATCATGAAGCCCCTAATTTTGGAATGTTGTTCAGGGAAACTATATGGGGTGGCATCACACCACAATCATCATCATCAAAAGGATCATTCATCATTTGTTCCAAAACCAATTCTCCATGTCCAAATTTCCCTCCTCTCAATTGTTGCCCCAATTCGTACATGAGTTATATATATTTGGCTTGTCACAATAATGAGACAACAATTGCAAGTTATAATGCACATAAACAAGATCTTTAACCGGTTTATCTTCACCTTGTTGTTTTTTTAAACTATGGATGAAATTATGGTTGCTAAAACACCTTTATGTTAAAGAACTGTTCACAACTTATGAAAGAACATGTGTCATCAAAACATTATAGCTATGGGTTAGAGTTTCCATGCATGTTCCACCGCTTGAGAAAAAATAAACTCCCTCAATATTCAATAGCATGGATGATCCCAAACAAATGGTTCTCATTGGCAAAGTGGTTCAGTGGTTTCTTTATTGTATCACGCTCATTAAGGACTAGTTTCTCTAATGCTTGCATTATGCATATAACCAAGATGAACCTATACATCCTAGTGCAACTCTCTATCCTAGTTGCCTCCACACATTGCAAATCACCTTGGTGATTCCTCAAATTCTAATAGTTAGAGACCTAGTTCTCTAGAGTTGAAAGGATTGTTCATAGGAATTATGAAAATATTAACCAAGCTTAATGATGATAACAAGGAAGAATGAAATGAAAGGTGTATGTCTTTACAATAGAAGATTGGCACTATTACTTGAAGAACAACACCCCTTGCTTGTTTAATGGAGCATACATTGATGCACTTATAAACCCAATTTAGGATTCAATATTGTATATCTAAAATTAGGGTGCATTCTTTGTTCCCTCTGAGATTTCTATGATTCTATTTTTGATGGTGCACTTGTGCCATCCCTCATATTCATTTTGTATATCATTTTCCCAATGTCAATGGACCTGGTAATTTTACAAAGATAGTGGTGTACAAGAAGTCATTTTAACACTTGTTAGTATATCCTATGTATATTTAGTTTATCCTTTGAGGACATGAACATGTCATTATCTAGTTGTCATTCCTACACTCATAAACAGAATAGTATTAGTTAGTTAGAAAGTGATTCTTCATTATTTATATTAGTGATAAGATATCATTGCTTGTTGTAACAACATGTTGTTTTATGTTACCTATGATGACACATGTTCATATAGTGATACACATGTCTTACCGTCCTTAAATCCTTAACGAAACATGACATCTTCTCCATCGATCTGTGCAGGTTCTCCAGGCTAATGATGAGAGGTGACTTCCCCTTCATCACCCGGTACCATGTTCCACCGTGTAGAGTAATGGTGATCTTAACTCTGCCTCAAATTCTATGTATCCCTCTTATGGGCATCCCATTCAATGCCTCTTCCCTCATTTTCTCTTTCCTGTACAATTTTTTTAAGGCTGATCTCTTTTACAATCCTGTGGTGACGGTGAAGTGCAAAATACTTGCACCTACCCTCTTGATCAAAGTGTAGAATCCATACCACTCTGTGCCTCTAGTTCATCTGAATATGTCTCGTAGACTATGTGCTATGCCCAGGTGGGGATGTGGTGGCCATGGAAGTTCCAACGAGTGTGCTAGAAGTCTTACAACTCAGGATAATACGGAAGGATATGATGTAGAAATCTTGGATTATCTTCAACAAATTATGGATGACTGGGAGGATGATCTCATGGGCTCACACTCCGTAGTGAACCAGACTCTCCTCTGTAAGAAGAATTTTTTGGGTGGTCAAAAATCTCCTGGAGCGGCTTATCCTCTATCTCACAGGTACCCAAAATGAACCCCTGACTTCCTCTTCGATCCCTTATATGGATCCCGTGGACATAGAACAACATCCGCCTCCTTCTACAAGGACCATAGAGAGCACCATGCAGGGTAAAGTAGCCATAATCATTAAGAGAGATTATAGGAAAACATAACCTCTCCCTGTTAAGTGGAATCCCTCCAGCAACGAGGAGGATACTAACAGCGAGGAGGACCCCAGAAACGACACTACGAGCTCTGAAAAAGATGGTTTCCAAACATCTTTCAAACCACCGGCTCCCCCAGCAGAAGGACAACCTAATTAACAGCTCAGCTTCAGTTTTGGGGTTCCTATTGAGGAGGAGATTCCCTCCAATCCATAAGTCCAGGTTCCATGGTTCTAGTATCTTTTCTTTTTTTCATGGTCATCATGGGTCTAGAATTACCCATTAATCATAGTAGTTATACCCATTTTTTTTGCTTCAACACCATTAATTTTGTTATCACTAGATATGTTTTCCTTTATACATGGAGAATCAATATGATTGTAAAATATTGAATTCCCCTGTGGGGCAGGGCTCAACTCTCTCTCTGCTACATTATGTTCGTAGAACTGCCACTATGGTTTGTACTTTTGACTGTATTATTATTTTGATTCAATATATTAATCTCTAAAATTACAGAAAAACATAAATTAGGGTTATTTATACAGTAACTAATTTCTCTTTTTCCTCTAAGCTAGATGTCTGATAGGGGTAAATGGTTGAAGAAACTCTACACTAGAAACAAGGTGTCAAGTTAGGGTTCAATAAGGTTGGAAGATGTGGTTGAAGCAACTACACAGTAAAAACAAGATGTAATTTAAGGTGAGGTGGTAAACTAAATTATAAAGTGTTATTTCCCACAAGTGAAAATTCCCATAACTTTTGGGGGATACTTTAAAACAACCGCCCCCAAAATCCCAATTATCATGCCATTTGGGGCAGATTTCAAATAACCGCCCCCAAAATTCAAAGTATTATGAATTTAGGGGGCGGATTTAAAATAACTACCCCCAATAGTTCATTTATCATTACTTTTGTGGGGGCTTTAAAAACTACCTAAAAAATAACATTTAGGGGATCTTTCCAACAACCCCCCCCCCCAAAATTCCAACTCATGTTGGACTTTTCAGGGGATCTTTCCAGACCCCCCCAAAATTCCAACTCATGTTGGAATTTTTTTTTTTTGGGGGGGGGGGGCAGTCTTTCCAACACCCTCCCCCCAAAAATTCCAACAGGAATTTTTCTTTTGGTGGGGCAGGGGGGGGGGTTAAACACTATCCCCAAAATTCCTGAGAATTGGAATTTTGGGAGGATTTTAAAAAGCCACCCTCAAAAGTTCAATTAACGGGACTTTGGGGGGGATTTTTTAAGAATATTCCCCAATGGCCTAAAAAACGTTTTTTGGGGGGGGAGCAGGTTAGCAAAACCGTCACAAGGTAAAACTGCCTTGAAATTGTCTTTAGTGGGAGTCTTTAAAAAGTCACTCCAAAAGTCATGAGAATTGAATTTTTGGGGGCGGTTTTAAAACAACCGCCCCAAAATTCTAATTCTCATGACTTTTACGGTGGGGTGGGGGGGTTCTAAAAATCGCCTTCCAAAACACCTTTAGAGGGGTATTTCTAACCCCCCCCCCCCCCCCCCCGAAAATTCCTGAGAATTGGACTTTTTTTCGGGGGGGGGAGGTTTACAAACCGCCCCCAAAAGTCCAATTATCAGGACTTTTTGGGAGGGGTTTAAAAACCGCCCCCAAAAGTCCTGATAATTGAACTTTTTTTTTTTGGGGGGGGGGTTAAAAAATGCCCCAAAAAGTCCTGATAATTGGAATTTTTGGGGGGGGGTTTAAAATTGGCCCCAAAATTCCGATTCTTGGGAATTTTGAGGGGGGGTTTTAAGAAATTCTTCTAAAAGTCCAATTCTTAAGAATTTTTTTTTGGGGGGGGTTAAGAACTGCCCCCATATACCTAAGGAAGTTTTTTTGGGGGGGGTTCCCCAAAATTCCAATTCTCGGGACTTTTGAGGGTGGTTTTTAAGAACCACCCCCGAAGACCTAAAAAAAAATTTTTTTTTCAGGGGGGGTTAGCAAAATCACCGCAAGCCAAACTGCCCCCAAAATGGTATTTTGTAGTAGTGTGAAAACCTAGATAGATATGTTTACTACCCTAGGACGCAATAACAAGTTTCCAAGTTCATATGACTTGCAATTTTTATAGCACTAGTAATCCAAATAAAAGGAAACTTGTCTTATACATGTCTTTACCAATTCAAGTATAGCATAGGAAAGTATCTCTATTGATTTTGTTGGAAGTTTTCCTATGTCAACGAAATCCCATGATTACTAGTTGTTTGTGCTTATGGAACGATTCAACAATATGTGCATTCTTATTCCTTGTAAGAAAACCATCTCAGGTTAAGAAGCAGCTAGGTATTCTTTACTAATGTATGGGTACATGTGTGGCATTCCGAATTTAATAGTGTCTAATCATAGATTCATATGCAATATTTGGACAACATTGTAGGAAGGATGGATACAAAGTTGAAGTGTTATGCTGCATTTCATCCTCACACCAATGGGTGTACTAAATTTTTGAACAAAACTTTGGTCCAATTATTGAGAGGATAGACTAAAAAACATCCAAAGACATGGTGTGAAGAAGTAGTTTATATTCAACACATTTACAATAGGGTAATTCATTCTTCTTCCCATAAACATCTTTTTGAGACTTGTTTTAGATATTTTCCACCCACATGTTCTGATGTTGTTTATGAGAATAGATAGAAGACATACATGATATACAAATATAGGAAAATAAAGCAATCAAGTTCATAAATAAAATCAAGAAAGTTCATTTGAAAGTGAAAGATAAAATTCAAAAGAGTCTGTAGAAGTAAAAGCTCATACACTACTAGCACAAGATTGACCACAAATTCTATGTTGGGAGCATATTGTGACTTTATCTAAGAAAAGAACACCTACAAGAACAAGCCAAGAAATTGAAGCCTCTAAGATATGGACCTTTTGAGATCATTGAGCAATTTAATGCCAATGATTTCAAGCTAAACCTACTTCCTTATATGAGAATGTATTCATGATCAATATTTAGAACTTGTAATTGTTTGAACCATCTTTATTAGGTGGAGAAGAGGAACAACAGGTTCTACCTATAGTTGAATATTTATACTGAATCCACTAGAGCAATTGGAGGGCACAATTTTGTAGAAGAATTTTATGAGTATTTGAAGAGGACACAATAAATTTCATAAATTGGCCTCAAGGGTTAGACTCTAAGGAAACACAAGTAGTATGACAAAAACCAAGTTGTGGATAAGTTTCCTCATATTTTCTTAGAAGATATTGGGAAACAAAATCTTCAAATTGAGGTGGTGTGATTCAAAGGGATCCTTGAAGAATTGAAATGGATAATTTAATAATTATTTGCTTAATATGATGTGTAAGAACCCTTGTTAAATTCTATGCTTGATGTACACTTGATTACACGAAAAATTGTTGATGACATGGATGATTAATGGACAATAGATGCATGGTGAATGGTGGTTGAATGAATGAAATAGAAGGTGGGTTAGTAGACCCTTTCCATAACTTGATAGTAGTGTAGGAAAATCCTTGGTATCGCGCGTTTTCAAAGGATCACTCCATTCCTCATTTGGGGAGGCTCCACCAAACACCCCATGTCATTAAAGCATGTGAAAAGGCATTAGAAAAAATTGCTATATTAATACTATAATTGTTCTAAAAGGGTTATAGTCTAGAGAAAACAATTCTATAAGGGATAACCCCTCATTTAGCTCAATTGCATTACCTCTTTCTTTAATAGTCAGAAATATTTTGGGGACACCCCAAGTCATACATGAATGTGATCCCTTTTGGGGCCTAACGACGCTATGAGATCTCTAATGTACTAAGGAATTGATGGGATTTACCCCGAAATAGTGGGTATGAAAACCCCTCTAGGATATTGGGTGTAAAGAGAACTAGGGACCCATGGGGATTAAAGGGAATCCCTTCCACCTACATCCACACAACACGTGGAAAGGATGAAAGGGCCCATAAGGTATCAAAATGGTATTAATCCCTAAATTTTGGGCACATTTCCCCCTATAGTGTGGCACTTTACCACCTATATATTGGTGTATTACAAATTATTGATGTATTATTGGGTCTATTAGTTGTTATTACACACCTATGTCTTCTATATATGAAGGAGATATTCTCCTATATATTGTATATTGTCTTGTCTTGGGTACACAGTACATTGTGTAAGGAGGTTCCTCCATCAAAGAGGATTGTTATTTATCTCTATTTTAATTATTAAGTAGTAGATTCATCTCTTCTTGTCTATTTCTTCTCTTTTTATACTATTTCTGGGACTTGGTTGCATAACATTGGTATAAGAGCTCTTTCCTTGGGACGTGCTTATGCAGAACGATTCATCTTGGAATTTTCGCTACACCTTTTTTTATACAAGGATTCAAAGATATATGTTAAAAACCCACTTATAAAACCGGATGACCTATCTCCAATGTAAAATTCATATCTTTCTCCATTACCATTTTGGAGATAACTGTAGAGGAATCTAGGTTTTTTTACTAGTCCAAAACCTAGTCTAAAACAAGTGTTCTAGGGAAAAAGTCCATATCTGAGGCATCGGATATCCAAATTGAGTGATAATAGTTACATACAAAATAATACAAACTAGGGTATATGTGGTATAATTTTGATCTCCATAAAAAAAATAATTGGACACGTGGAATACCCTACAAGTGCACTCTTATGGAAAGGAAAAAAAATGGGATATTTGCAATAAATTTTTATTGGCACATCCAAATTAGGTCATACATGTGGAATTGGAATGAGGACACATCAAGATACCACGGGCCTAAGTTTTAGGCCCATAGGAGTCCAAATTCAAATTCTAACTCAGTTACAAGTCAGTCCTAAAGCAGTCTTCCAATTAGTGTTTGAAACATGTGTTCTGGAGAAAAACACCATATCTGAGGCATCTTAGATACAAATTGAGTGAGAACAATTTCATCTAAAAGAATACAGACTATGTATCTATAGGAGGATTTTTAGCGGCACAAAAAAAATATTGGACATGTGGCATACCCTACAAGTTCTCTCTTCTAGATAGGCCAAAAATAAGAATTTTTAGAAGATTTACAATAAATTTTTATTGGCACATACAAATTAGGTTAGATATGCAGAATCAAAAAGTGGACACATCAGGATGCAATAGACCAATTTTCATACCTATAGGATCTGAAATTCAATTTTTTTCTCAGTTTCAAGTCATCCCTAAAACAGTCTTCGAATCTGGGTTTGAAAAACGGTGTTCTATAAAACTTTGTTATATCCGGAGCCTCCAATATTGAAATTGAGTGAGAACTGTTGAAATAAAAAGAAGACTGGCCATATTATATGTGTTAGGTTTCTCACATTCATATTTGAAATATTGGACACTTGGCATTCCATACAAGTTTTATCTTCTAGATAGTACAAAACTAAGAAGTGTTGGAAGAATTGCAATATAGTTTTATTGGAGAATCCAAATTAGGTAAGACCTATGGCATCATAAGGAGGACACGTCAAGACACCACAATCCTGTTAGGATTAATTAATCCTCCTTTGTCCATTATAGTCTATTTTTTCTTTTTTCCTAGCTTAGGGGGTTATTATTACTTTACTATAGTGTGGGGGACACACCTAGAGGTTATATGCCACTTAATACATGTGCATGCATGATTTTATGTGCCTTTGGGATAAATACCTACATTATAGGATCCCACTTTGAGTTCCACTAGCAGCCTCCATTAGTTGGTTGTGGTAGGTAAGTAGCTATGTTGAGTTAACCTCTAGTTACAATCAGTTAAATCACTTTCAATTAGCCTAGCATCGTTTTTGCATGCATGAAGGGAGAATGGTGCATTTTCCCAACCTATCTCATCAATTAAATAATTGTAGACTGATTTAGACATCCAAAGTTTGACTAGTGAGTTCCAACAATGATTTAGACACACTGAGTTGGTTATTCGGTCATCTTGAGTTAGTACATTCAAACCCTATCCACAGTATTCGAATTATATTTATTGTATAATCATTATATTATTGATTAATGAATGAATATTAATTTTCTTATTATCTGAGAAATTCTTGTCCGATTTATTTGAAATTTGTGGCATGAATTTCCTGTTTAGTTTTCATTCTCTTTTATTATTCCACTGCATAATTCCTTTCCTACATATTTCATATTTTCCTGTAGATCAATGGTTCACAAATTTAACATGGTATTAGAGACTTAATTAGGCTAACAACAAACCTTGTCCGACCTCCATTGTGCACCAAAAGAAGTTGAGTTTCCACATAATTCATGCAATATCTTCCTTGCTATCTCTATATTTTGTCCATAGAATTTTCTGCAGGTGTGACAGACACTGATAAAGTGCACATGTCAAGGTGGAAAGGCTTGAGCTGACATATGATTGTGAATTGAATTGGTTTTGCAATGTTCTTTACAGTTATCTATGCAGCTCCTTGAATAATTGACTGATCAACATACAGAAAAATGGAGAATTCTCCATCTCTTGTACCTAGACTCCTTACACCCTTCAATTACACTGATTGGAGGGAATATATGCAGGTATCCTTGCGCAACAAAGGCCTATTTAGGATGACAATGTGAAGAGAAGCTGAGCCAGAGCAGTATTTTGAGAAGAACAAGTTTTTGAATCGGCTTCATGTGCATTCACATATCCTGGGATATTTTGTTCCATATTGAGGGACTAAAGACTCCAAAGGAATCATTGGAAAAGATTGAATATTTGTTTGGAAAACAAGATGGGCTTCGAGGGATTATTCTAGAGAATGAGCTCATTGCACTACAGCCCAATAGTTTCGAGACTGTTCATCAATTATTTACAAAGTACAAATCACTAGTACTTCAATGCAAACAATGTGGATTAGAGAGGAAAGATGAGAATCTTGTGTTGTCAATGCTGAGAAATATTGGCTCAGATATCTCTATCTTTGTCTCTACATTCCATTCCGGAAGAGTTTCCATTCCAAATTGGAAGATGCCTTCTCTAGATTCTTTTGTTGAGTCCTTGATATAAGAGAAAGATAAATTGGTTCAAATAGGAGTGATTCAAACCTACAAGAATCAAGCACTCTTAGTAGAAGACTCAAAACATGTGCAAGCAATATGGAAGCACAAAGGGAAGGAGACCAACTGATTCAAAGCCAAAGGAGAATCAGAGATCTTTTGATGGAGCCTCAGGTTCCAAGAAAAAAAAGAAATTCGAGAAGACTAAGTGTCCTTACTGTATGAGAGTTTTTCATCTAGAGAGTAAGTGAATGAAGAAGACCATCGACCAACTGTCAACACTCCTTGAACAGAACAATATTTCCCTTCTACAAGGAGCAAAGAAGTTTGATGTTGTACAACTGACAGAAGGTCATGAGAGGTTCCATGCCTTGAAGGAAAACCTCACTCAGTCGAAGGATTATTTGATAGATTTTGGAGCATCCAATGACAGGGTTTCCTCCATGGAATCCTTCATCACTTTGGATCTCTCAGGAGGACCTAGAATTCATATGGGAGATGACTTTCAAATCCCAACTGTTTGGATAGGTTCTATTGAAATCCAGTATGGAGAGTTAAGGAATGTACTCTATGTTCGCTCTCTTGTAGAAAATTTGTTGTATGTATATCATATAACTCATACATGCTCTACCAAGAGAGTTACATTCGATTTTGACACAATAGAGATCGTTGAATCATCTACTGGAAATCTCATAGAGAAAGGGTTTGCTAATAATTCCTCCAAGGCATATGAGTTCTCCCATTTCCTTCCTACTTCACATCCTACAGATTTATTGACTCATGCCACTAACATAAGAAAATTGTGGCATGAGATATTTGGGCATCTCAATTTCAAATATATCCAACAACTTCACAATGACAAAATGGTTGAGGTCTTTCCACTCATCAAAGCATCAGATGGAGTATGTCCTGGTTGCTTGGTAGGTAAGCATTCGGAGAAGAGATATGAAGTTGGGATGGAAATTAGAGTTTCCTCTACACTTGATCTGATACATGGAAATTAGAGTTTCTTCTACACTTGATCTGATACATGGTGATGTCTTAGGACCAATGCTATAACATCCATCAATGGATACAGGTATTCCTAACTTTTATTGATGATTGTTCAAGGTTTTGTGGGGTATATTTTATGAAGTAGAAATCTGAGGTATTCGAAACTTTCAAAGTTTCTAAAGCCTTGATAGAGAATATATTTGGAAAGAAGATCAAGTCCATTAGATTTGACAATGGAGGTGAGTAAATTAAAATATATTTTCAGCAATTATGTGAATAAAAAAGGATTCAAATGGAACACTCAGTTCCCTACACACCACAGCAGAATGGTGTGGATGAGAGGAAAAATAGATCATTGAAAGAGATGGCTACATGTCTTCTCAAAGAAAAGAATATTCCCCCTTATCTATGGGATGAGTCTATAAATGATGCATCATACATTCAAAACAGGTTTCCTCACAAATTAGTGATTAGGGCCACTCCTTTCAAAGTAGTATTGGGGCATAAGCATGATGTCTCACACTTGAGATGTTTTGGTTCCAAATATTGGGCCAGAATTCCTATGGACAAGAGAAAGGCCTTCCAAGCACCAGAGTAGCGAATGCATACTGTTGGGATATGTTGAGGATGAAAAGGAATATAAATTGATGGAACTTGAAACTAGGAAGTGCTTCATAGAGCGCAATGTTCAATTTGAAGAAGATTAGTTGCATGATCCACCACAATCTGAAGCAGAAGGAGGTTTAAACACTCTTCCATTTCCATTTGATAATGGTATATTGTCTCATGTTTCATATTCATATTTAGCATGATCTTGATCATATTGAGGATGTACTTTATGAGAATATATATCTAGATCCAAGTCCCATTCCTAATCAATGGCCTAAGCCTAAATGAGACCAAAATATCAATGAAGCAGCTGGGAATGGTGTTGGGAATTCAGATGACAAAAGAAGAACACAATCCCAGTATCAAAATGAACATGTTGCACTCTCTTACATACCTTCACTATCCTCATATTGGTGCAACAAACTTCGGGAAAATGCTACTTGATGATAGTAAATGATCCACAATTTGCCCCACTAAAGAAAAAAATTGATCATTCCATTCGTCCTCCAGAAAGACTCGAAACAAAAGAAACATTCATCAAGTTGAAAGATAATTGAGAGGTTCACATGCACAGTCTTAGGATGTTGATGCATAGAAGAACCAAGATACTGCATTACTGCTCCACAGTTTTGTAGATTGCAACAAATTTTTCACAAGTTTTTGCTCAAAGAGAAAAAAATTCTCTTAAGTATAACTTGTTTCTTGATTCCTTCTTATTTTGAGGGGGGGGATCCCATGAGGTTTTCCCCATTTTCCTTAGTTTATTAAGCAGTATTTTATTTCATTTCGATTATATGGGTGAATTTTGGCCTAATTTCCAAGGCCCAAGTTGTCCAAAGTTAAGATTAAGGGGGGTGGGGGGGTTTTGTTAGGATTAATTAATCCTCCTTTGTCCAATATAGTATATGTGGTGTTTTTTCCCAACTTAGGGGGTTATTATTACCATACTAGATTGTGGGGGACACACCTACAGGTTATCTTCCACATACTGCATGTGCATCCATGAGTTTATGTGCCTTTGGGAGAAATCCCTACATTATAGGATCATGCTATGAGTGCCACCATCATCCTCCATCAGTTGGTTGTGGTAGGTAAGCATTTATGCTGAGTTAACCTCCAGTTACAATCAGTTAGATCAATTTCAGTTAGCGTAGCGCTAGTTTTTCATGCATGAAGAGAGAGTGGCATCATTTTTCCACCTACGGCATTAGTTAACTGATTGTACACTGATTTAGACATATGGAGTTAGACTAGTGAGTTCCAACAGTGATTTAGACACATTGAGTTATCTATTCAGTCAACTTGAGATGGTAGATTCAAATCCTATCCACAGTATTCAAATTCTATTTATTGTATTATTGATTAATGAATGAATATTAATGTTGTGATTATCTGAGCAATTCTTGTCCAATTTATTTGAAATTTGTGGCATGAATTTCATGTTTAGTGTTCATTCTCTTTGATTATTCCACTACATAATTCCTTTCCTACAACTTTCATATCTTCCTGTAGATCAATGGTTCACAAATTTAACAAATTCGAAGTTGTAGACCTAAAGGAGCTGAAATTTTAAATTTATCTCATTCCAATTCGTCCATAAAACAATATTCCAATCAAGGTTTGAAGAATGAAAATCTATAGTTCAAGTAGTGGTAGATCACATAGAGCATCGACATGCACTCTCCAAATACTAAAGATGTCCAAAAACAGGATGAAACAATAGGTATATCAACATCAATGTCAAAGGAGTTTTGAGGAGGGAAAATTCATATGGGAACTTGAACAAATAATTGAAACAAGGACCAAACAACTACAAAATCAAGCTATCATTTAGTACCTCATCAAGTGGAAGAAGTTACTAGCTGCATATTCAAAATAGGAAGATGATTCCTTCATATAGATGCATCCACAACTACCCAAGCATTGAGGGCGATGCTTGTTTAAAGGGGAGGGGCATGTTAAGCTCTAAATGTTGGGAACATTTACCCCTATACTGTGGCACTTTATCCCCTATATGGTGGTGTATTACATATTATTGATGTAGGCTTGGGTCTATTAGTTGGTCTATTCGTTGTTATTGTACACCTATGTCTCCTAGATATAGGAAGGAGCTATTTTCATGTTAGTAAGCATTGTATCTTGTCTTGTCTTGGGCACACAGTACATTGTGTGAGGTTCCTCCCTTGAAGAAGATTATTATTTACCTCTATTCTTCATTATTAAGGCGTGGATTCATCTCTTCTTGTCTATTTCTGCTCTTTTTATGCTATTTCTGAGACTTGGTTGCATAACATATGGGCTCTAGGATGTTTCCACAACTAATGAGAGGTTGTAACAAGACAAAAATGGCAAGGAAAAAAAATGTATCTTATATAAAATGTTGGGAATCTACATAGGGTAGGGAAGGTTTTTATTTTGGTCGCCAGACAATCTAAGAGAAATAAATGAAAGGACACTATAACTGTTTCATGGGAATATATCTAAACCACTTATTGAGGTCGTTGGTCTTCCATTTGCTTGGAGGAATGAGCATGAAAGAAGGAAAATATGAATACAAGGGGATTTAATCAAGAACTAGCAACTATAGGAGGTTGCATTAGAGGCTCAATTAGTGAGTAATACATAGGACCGTAGGGATTTCCCAAATATTATGTTGGCACTATATTTTACACTATTTGTATAAGTTGGAGAGAGTAAATTAGATAGGAATCAATTGATTGGTTCGTGGAAGAGATTTGATTACAATTAGTTCAACATTGTCACAAATTGAATTTATTGTGCTTATAACCAAAGAGGTTTGTAACTGTAAAAGCACCATGGATAATAAGAATAGAAAGATAGTCATTTTGAAGTTGTATTTTTCCCAAGTAGTGTATCTCCAAGATATCGCTTGTGTTATCAGTGATTCCATTATTTAAGCTTGTCCGTAGCCTTGTTAAAGAAACCACAATCATTGTTTATGCAAACAAGGTAGTTATTGTTTTTCTATTTATAGTTAATGTTATTCTATATTAATATATATGTTGTTGAATCATGTCCCATAATCCTATGATCACAAATTAAGGAGAAGAGACATATTCTCACAATTGTTTGCATGTTTAGCCACCCTTATGGGCTAGAGTGACATTAATTGAGGTGATAAAAAATTTAATCTAAATAAAATTAATGACTCCATTAGAGACATGTATGTTATTGTTAGTTATGGTAAGGTTAAATTTATGTGTTCCTAAAGTATATATTTTCTAGTGACTCCATGGTTATGTTCCTAATATTCCATTGGAGAGTAGTCTTTCTATATCAGATTCATCACTACCATGTGTATTAAACATGTTTTTAAGTGTATCCCTCATATTCTATTTTGATCCTTATGTTTACCTAAATCATCAATTAAATTTTCTTCTATTCCATGCTCATAATTCCTCATATTCACAAGCACAAAAGCATGAATCAATTGAAAAACATGTTTCTCTTGATAGGTGTTTTTACCAAGTGTATAGTATGTTTGAGAATTCTTTATTACCCTATTAGTTTGAACTATTAAAGGGTTGTGACTATATGGTACAACTCTTATCCCATTGAGTCCATTACCTTTTAGGATGAGATGATATCACTATTTTTTAAAGCCTTCTCCACATATAATAATGACAACATTTATGTAAATAGATGTGTTAGAAACCCAATTGATGGTGTGCCTCTTTTGAGGGAGCATATTTATGAGCATGGAATTCCACATAATGAACTTAATTCCTTCGGGAATTTTTATCAATATGGGTTTGATTAGAAAAATATACCAGTGAATATTCCACCCACTCAATGGTTACATGAATTGTTACATTGGAATTATATGTATACATAGTTGTTGCATGTTTAAGCAACATTGAGTAGGTAGGTTATTCAATAGATGTCATGTCCCCTCCCCTCTACTCCTCGAGAGAGGACACGACTTGACTGCTGTTGTCTATCAAAGATGCATTGAAAGTAAAAACATATGCAGATGCATAATGCAATAATATACAACGGAAGCAAATCTCTTTCAACACATTCAATATGTTCATAATAATTCTTAAACAAATTACATTGCGGACTTAAATCCAAGAGAGCACTTATCTTGAAAATGAGTTATCCTGCAACTAGTTATGTCAATGCAACGTTCCACCCAACCATAGGCCAATTTTTCTCATCAATCTTTCAGCACAACTACCACCCCCAATTTGGGCATGATTTCCACAAGGAAAAGGAAAACTACAGGCTGACACATAGCCAAATACATATCAAAGTTCAGCCAAGCCAATCTACAGTTGGGTTTATCAACCTGCTAAGGCAGTCGAAAAGAAGAATTTCTAAGCTAGTGAGATCAACCACAGAGCTATTGACACCCACACAAGATCTATATAGCTTGGCCTCCACAATACCTACACACCCAACACAAGGAAGTATTCCCTTCACTGCTACACAATCCCTCAGGCCATACCTTCCCTTCCAGTTCTCTTTAGGGTTTGCATAGAAGAATAGCTAGCCCCTCTTTATCCTTCTGTGAGGTTCCTCTCTTCACTAGGTTTATCAAGTCAATTTTGGACCTCTCCCACTCCTAATTCTTTCAGAACAAAACAAGGGTGCACATAACAACAAAACACAAATGATGGGTGTGAAGAAAACGTTTAGAAAACGATTTCAGAAAACATTCTTGGGATTTACAAGAGAAAAAATGACCTCTCTAAACCCACAAATCATGAATCCCTCTTCCCATTCATTGTACAACACCAAAAACGGATTTCCCAGCCATGAAAAAATGAGGAAACTGTAGAAATCGTGAAGGAAAAACACCCCAGCTGCCCCAGCTGCGTGAGGAGATGAAAAACATGAATGAGGAATGGAATGGGAACGAATTTATGGGTATTTACTTGCCCAATGAGAAAAAACACGATTTTCCAAATTGATGGCCTACCCCAATACGAAATTGACTACCATACTCTTCTATTCCCAATGCATTAACTACCTCAACTAGCTTCTGGAAGAATTAAATGATTGGGTCCATAAGATAAAATGGGTAGTTGAGAGTTTATGGGTTATCTCATTGACATTTGGCTTAACACTATTGGCTTAAGGGTTTGAATAACCCCTCCCCCCACCCTTTTCCTTGTGAAATCATGCCCCTATCTCTTGTTTCATTGCATAGCTAGTTGTGGGTATTTTTATTAATTGCATATTTACATGATAGCTCAATTTTATAGTGTTCCTAGCTAGCACTAAAACCATATGCATCGATTTTACTTTCCATACATAAGAATGCTAAATACATGGTGAGGCCTTGGCCTTAAGCTCCTCACCATGATTAAATAACAATATTTACATCATATACAATTTTAATGCAAGTGGGGTCAAAATAGCGATATTACAAGAGATATCTCATGCATTGCTTCATTCATCATGGTATTAGAGTTTGGTTTATTAAGGTTCATTTGTCGAGGGTGATAACTTACCAAGGTATTTTTTAGGGGTGAAATTTTCCCAATTGGCTAATTTTTTGCCTTCTAAAAATAAATTGGTGATTGGTCATTGTTACTCTAAAATATCGCCAATATTTACATAAAATATTCTTTTTTACTATAATATTCACCAAAATATATATTTTGGTAGTAATTTGTATGTTTCTTATTTAGAATTCGCCTACCTAACTATTTGTACAATTTGTTCAATCCAAAATAATTGTCTAAAATACTATACTTAAGTATACTATTTAAATCCTTAAAAATTACCTTGTACCTAACCCGCATGGGTCTATCCCCGAATAGTTGGAGCCATCTACCACTCTATTTTGGGGTACTCCTTTAAAACAGTTTTGGGAAAATTTGTATATAGTTGAGAAATTATTTAGTTGGGGGTTTTCTACTTCTTATGGGTGTTTATTAGGCCTTGTAGAGGTGGTTAAGTATGGTTCCATTTATAGTATGTTTAATTCAATGATTCTTAGCTAGGATGTAAAAAAAGACATCAAGCTCTAATAATAGGTGGGTGCAAGTATTATACTTACTCTATTACATTGATTGCCATGATAACTTGATGGTCCTTTACCATGTAATTTCTTAGCATTGTTCCAATCATCGAGTCAATTGATGTCAATACATCTAAAGGATATACTTTTAGCTACAAATACCCAAATGTCCAATATCTAGATGTTAAGGAAACTAACATGATCAACCTACCACAAGCATAAATATAAGCATTCTACATGTACATTGTACTTGGAGGTACATTAGGGATGAGTTAATGAAACTTTAACAAGTCTATGCTAGTCAGATGAACATGTGGACTACTTGCAAGTGGACATGTATCTGATCTAGTAGGTGCATGCATTAGTGTTGTTGCAGAAATCACTCTGTTGGGGAATTTCAAAGGAAAATAGGTTTCAATTTGATACCCAAATGGATTAATTAGCCAACATTCATAATGATTAAACAAAATCATATACAAGACCAAAATGGTGGGTGTGGAACTGCGTTCAGGTATTTTCTTTTCTCGACATTTCGATATCTACCGTGAGATCATCTTCAAGAGACGAATAGAAGCTTGGTGAAGAATAATAATTGCCTAATTTCTTTTAAATATAAAATAGATGTGTTTCATAAAAAATTATAATTTAAATTTTATTTAAATTTTTTAATAGGTCGACTTGGTTAGTATTTTATTAATTTAAATTATTAAGGTAAATCATAATTTAGGGTTTTTTATTATTAAAAAAATAATAATTTAAGGTTTTTTTCAAACTAAAATTATTGTTTCCAATTTTGATTTAAATTTAATAATTATTAAGGGTATAATATATATTATTATTTAAAGTCATCAAACCTATACTTTTGGATTTTATATTAAATCTTTTTAAATTAGAATTTTTATTGATTTAAATCTTTTTTTAAATTTAATTAGTATTATTAATATCATAACATATTAGTTTTAGAACCTAGGTTTTAAAGGTAAATAGTTTAAAGGTTTTTATTTAAATTTTAAATTTAATTTAAATGTTATTAAATAAAATCCTTTCTTCTTCACCAAGCTTATATTGGTCTCTTGAAGATTATCTCACGGTAGAAATCAAAACGTCAAGAAAAGAAATTCTTGAACCCAGTTCCACACCCACCAACGTTCATAATGTTCAATTTTTTTAAGTATTGTCCCATCCTTTAGGTTAAAGAGTGTAAGTCAAGTCATCGTCAAGCTATCTTAAGTTATAATTTTATACCCAACACCCTAATGAAATCCTACCCCAACTAGTGTAAACAAGCATATAACATACCAAAATGAATCTAATTATAGAAGAAATAATAGATTTTAGAAAAGATGACTCCAATGTCTCAATGAAAGAAGTTGAAGGTGATTCCATGAATCAAACAAATTCCATATCCTATAGAAATGAGCCAAATAATTATACATGGGTAGATTTGAGAGACAAGTTGATGCAAGAATTAGAAGAACAGGAAACCAAAAACACCTATGCACCAAATAAAAATAGAATATTGTGCATGAAGAAACTATCATGGTGCATGAGTAGTTTGCTAGAATTCATTGCTTTTCCATGCAAACCAGTGCTAAAATAGCCTACTTATGATTATGAGATCTTTAATCTAGTTCAATCTGTCAAGAAATGGAAACTCTATCTCTTGAGGAAGGAAACCATAATCCACACTAACCATCATCCATTGCAATGAATGCATATTCAAAGAAGAATGTATCAAGTGAGGAATTATACATGAATGTGATTTTTTCAACAATTCCATCTACTTATAAAATATAAGAAAAGTGTGGCAAACAAACTCCTTGATATGTTGTCAGGTCCACTCATGAAAAAGATTGAAACAATAGGATTTATTATGAATCCTGAGCCCTTTTCATATGAATTATTAATTGAATTTTATGAGAGGGTGTTGATTTTTTGTATTCCTTTTAGTAAATAAAGGAGAAAGCAGTTGTTGATACAAAAGGAATCAATATCATGTTCAAGATGAGCTACTTTACACATTCTAAAAGTTGTGTATACCACAAGGAGAATTAAATTGATGAAGAAATTTCATACTTCTTAAATTGCTAGACATTTGATGGTGGGAAGGTCATGTAAAACCTACATAGGTATGTTTACTACCCAACTAGGATGCAAAAACAAGTTTCCAAGTTCATTTGATTTTTCTAATTTTTATAGCACTAGTAATCCAAATAAAAGGAAACTTGAGTAATACATGTCTTTACTAGTAACACGTAGACCATGGGAAAGTATATATATGGATTTTGTTGGAAGTTTTCCTATTTCGTGGAAATATCATTACTACTATTTATTTGTGGTTGTGGATCGATTCAACAAGATGTGTGTTCTTATTCCTTGTAAGAAAAACCATCCTAGGTCAAGAAGAAACTAAGTTGTTCTTTAATAATGTATGGGTACATGTGTGTATTTCTAAATTTAATAGTGTTTAATCATGAATCTAGATTCATAGGCAAGATTTGTACAACATTGTAGGAAGGATGGATACAAAGTTGAATTCGTACACCACTTTTCATCCTCACACCAATGGGTGTACTAAAGTTGTGAACAAAACTTTGGTCCAATTGTTGAGAGGAGAGACTAACAAGCATCTAATGACATGGTGTGAACAAGTAGTTTATATTCAACACTTTTACAATAAGGTAGTTCATTCTTCTTCCCATAAATATATTTTTAAGACTTGTTTTAGATATTTTCCACCCAGGCATTTTTATGTTGTTTATGGATAGTAGTTGGAATACATACATAATATACAAATACATGAAAAGAAATCAATGAATTTCATAAAGAAAATCAAGCAAGTTCACTTGAAAGTGAAAGAGCAACTTGAAATGAGTGAGTAGAAGTATAAGTTCATACACTACTAGCATAGGATTGACCACAAATTCTATGTTGGGAACATAGTGTGGCTTTATCTAATAAAATAACACCTACACGGAGAAGCCAAGAAATTGGACGTGCCTCTAAGATATGGACCTTTTGAGATCATTGAGCGAGTCAATGCCAATATTTCAAGCTAAACCTAACTCCTTATATGAGAATATATTCATGATCAATATTTATAACTTGTAATTGTTTGAACCGTATTGATTAGGTGGAGAACAAGAACAACAATTTCTACCTATAGTTGAATATTTTGTACTAAATGCACTAGAACAATTGGAGGAGGACACAATTTTGTAGAAGAATTTTAGGAGTACTTGAAGAGGACACAATAAATTTGGCGAATTGGCCTCAAGGAATAGACTCCAAGGAAACACAAGTGGTATGACAAAAACCTAGTTGTGGATAAGTTTCCTCATATTTTCTTAGAATATTTTGGGGACCAAAAGCCTCATATTGAGGTGGTGTGATTCAAAGGGATCCTTGAAGAATTGAAATGCCTAATTAATAATTCTTTGGTTAATATGATGTGTAAGGACCCTTGTTAAATTATATGCTTTATGTACACTTGATTACACAAAAACTTGTTGATGGCATGGATGGTTAGTGAACAATAGATGCATGGTGAATGGTGGTTGAATGAATGAAAAACAAGATGGGGTTCTAGGCCCCTTCCATATCTCGATAGTAGTGGTGTCCAAGCCTTATTATCGAGGGTTATCAAAGGATTGCTCCATTTCTCATTTGGGGAGGCTCCACCAAACACCCCATAACATTAAAACATTTGAAGAAAAATTGCTATATTAATACTAGACTTGTTTTAGGATAGTTATAGTCTAGGGACAATGATGCTAGAAGGGATAACCCCTCATATAGCTCAATTACATTGTCTTTTTCCTTAAGAGTCAAAAATTTCTTAGGGACACCCCAAGTCATACATGAATGTGAACCCATTTTATGCCCAACGACACTGTGATATCTTTATTGTACTAAGGACTTGAAGGGATTTACCCCAACCCAATAGGTAGGAAAACCCCTCTAGGATCTTGGGTGTAAAGGGAACTAGTGACTCATGGGGATTAACGGGAGTGCCTTCCACCTATATCCACATAACACATGGAAAGTATGAAAGTGCCCATAAGGTATCAAAATGGGATCTACGATGTTTCCACAACTAATGAGATGATGTAACAAGATAAAAGGGAAAAGGAAAAGAAAATCATGTCTTATACAAAATACTGGGCATCTACATAGGTTAGGAAATGTTTTTTTTTAGTCACCAAACAACCCAAGAAAAATAAATGAAAGGACACTATAAATGTTTCCTGGGCATGGATTGAAACCAATTCTTGAGGTCATTGGTCTTCCACTTGCTGGGAGGAATGACAATAAAAGAAGGAAAATATGAAGAAAGGGGGATTCAATCGAGAACTAGCAACTATAGGAGGTTGTATTGGAGGCTCAATTAGTGAGTAAGGCATATGAAAATAGGGATTGTTCAAAGGTTAGGTTGGCACTATATTTTTCACTATTTGTAAAAGTTGGATAGAGTGAATTAGATAGGAATCAAGTGATTGGTTCATGGAAGAGATTTGATTATAATTAGTTCAACATTGTCACAAATTGCATTTCTTGTGTTTATAACCAAAGAGATTTGTAACAGTAAAAGTTCCATGAGTAATAAGAATAGAAATATAGCCATTTTGAATTTGGATTTTTCCAAAGTAGTATATCTCCAAGATATCACTTGTGTCAATAGTGATTCCATTAGTTAATCTTGTCCATATCCTTGTTAAAGAAACCACAACCATTGTTTATGCAAACTGGGTAATTATTGTTTCTTCTATTTATAGTCAAGGTTATTATATATTAATATATATGTTAGTGAATCATGTGTCCATAAGCTTATGATCACAAATCAAGGAGAAGACACATATTCTCACAATCGTTGGCATGTTTGGTAACTCTTATGGGCTAGAGTGACATTAATTAAGGTGATTAAAAATATAATCTACATAAAATTAATGGCTCCATTAGAGACATGTCTGTTATAGTTAGCTATGGTAAGGTTATATTTATGTGTTCCTAAAGTATGTCTCTCTAGTAGAGTAGTCTTTCTACTTTAGGCTACTCTTCCCTTGGAGAGTAGTCTTTCTAGTTTATAATCATCCACACCATGTGTACTAAATATGTTTTTAAGTGTCTCCCTTGTATTTTGTTTGGATCCTTATGTCTACCTAAATCATCATGTTACTTGTCTTCTATTCCATACTCAGAATTTGCATGTTCACAAGCACAAAGCATGAATCATTTGATAAACATGTTTCTATGGTTAGGTGTTTTTACCAAGTGTATAGTATGTTTGAGAATTCTTTATTACCCTATTGGTTTGAACTCTCAAAGGATTGTGACTGTATGGTACAATTATTTTCCCATAGAGTCCATTACCTATTAGGATGATATGATATTACTATTTAATAACAAGAATATGTATGTAATTAGATGTGTTAGAAACCCAATTGATGGTGTGCCTCTTTTGAGGGAGCATATTTATGAGCATGGAATTCCACATGATGAACTTAGTCCCTTGGGGAATTTTTCTCAATATGGGCTTGATTAGAAAGATATGTAAGTGAAGATTCCACAATGTAAATGGCTACATGAATTGTTACATTGGAATTATATAGTATATATCATTGTTGTATGTTTAAGCAAGTGTAAGTAGGTATATTATTCAATAGATATTTCATTCATTGCTTCATTCATCATGGTATTAGAGTTTGGTTTCTTAGGGTTAATTTGTCGAAGCCGATACCTTACCAGGGTATTTTTTAGGGGTGAAATTTCATCGATTGGTTATTTTTGTCATTTTTTCAAAAAAATAAATTGATATTTGGTCATTTTACTCTAAATAATTGCCAATATTTACATAAAATATGGTTTTATACTATAATATTCTCCCAAATGTATACATTTTGGTAGAAATTGTGTGTTTCTTATTTAACACTCACCTACCTATATATCTATACAATTTTTTCAATCCAAATAATCGCCTAGAATACTATACTTAAGTATACTCTTTGAATTCTTAAAAAGTAACTTGTAGCTAACCCACATGGGTATATCCCCAAATTGTTGGAGCCATCTATTACTCTATTTTTGGGTACCCCTTTAAAACATTTTTGGGAAAATTTGCATGTAGTTGAGGAAGTGTTTAATTGGGGGTTGTCTACTTCTTATGGGTGTTTATTAGGCCTTGCAGAGGTGGTTAAGGATGGTTCCATATATATTATGTTTAATACAATGATTCTTAGCTAGGATCTAAATGTGAATTGGAAGCTTATGTTGTTTGAGGTTGCATCAAGTATGAGTTTTTTTTTGTAATAAAAGACATCAATCTCTACTAATAGGTGGGTGCAAGTATTATACTTACTCTATTACTTTGATTTCCATGATAACTTGATGGTCCTTTACCATGTGATTTTTTTGTGTTGGTCAATCATCCGGTCAACTGATGTCAAGTCATCCAAAGCATATACTTTTATCTACAAATACCCCAATGCCCAAGATCTATATGTTAAGGACACTAACATGATCAACCTACCACATGCATAAATACAATCATTCTACGTGTACATTGTACTTTGAGGTATATTAATGATGAGTTAATGAAACTTTAACAAGATGCTAGTCAGATGAACATGTGGACTACTTGCAAGTGGACATGTATCTCATCTAGTAGGTGCATGCATTAGTGTTGTTGTAGAAGTCACTTTGTTGGGAAATTTCAAAGGAAACTGGGTTTCAATTTGATACCCCAATAGATCAATTAGCCAACATTCATAATATGCAATTTTTTTAAGTATTGGCCCATTCTTTAGGTTAAAGGGTGCAAGTCAGGCCATCATCAAGCTATCCTAATTTAAAATTGTATACCCAACACCCTATTGAAATTCTACCCCAATTAATGTAAACAATCATATAACATACCAAAACAAATCCAATTTAATGTAAACAAACATATAACATACCAAAACAACTCCAATTATAGAAGAAAGAAAAGATTTTAACCCAAGATAACTCCAATGTCTCACTGATAGAAGTTGAGGGTGATTCCAAGATCAATCCAATAAATGCGCCAAAGAATTAAACATAGGTAGATTTGAGAGAAAAGTTGACGCAAGAATTAGAAAAATTAAAAACAAAAAATTTATGCACCAAATAAAAATAGAAGATTGTGCATGAAGAAACTATATGGTGAAGAGGATAATCCTTCTTTGTGTTGTTGATTCCTTAAATAGTAATTATTAGACATTTTCTTAATATAGTTGTTCCAACTTTACACGGATGTAATGACATATTTTCGACCGTAGTAATCTTTTCACATAAATTACATTATTTATTGATATAATTAAATAATCATAAAAATATATGAAATTATTTTATGCTTTTAACATGTATTTCCTTATAAAATATTCCCAAAATAGAATAAATCTCTTATTTTAGAGAATTCATATATTAAATAATGTATTTCACCTTAATTTCTTTTAATTAAATTGTAGAAACTTGTGTAAATATCAATGATACCCTACTCCTACATCAAACAAAGTCATAAAAATCTGGCAGCAAACCAAGCCAATATTGTGCTTTTCATCTTAAGCTCAACGACGTTCCATTACTCCAAGCACTAATCTTGTGTTGTAGGCAAATATAATAAACCCTACCTCTCAAATAAGAACTCGGTGCTCAACAAATGTCATGAATTACAGCTTTATGGTTGTTAGAACTAAGATATGGAACATACAAGAAAATTAAGAGGCCTCGTGTTTAATTTTCCTTTCTTTTTATATGGAATTCGACGCCTGTTACTAAGCACCCGACTGACGATGAGAAAGCCAAAGAACCAAAAACAAGCATTTTCTTTGATAGATTCAACAAAACTGTTGTAACGGGGAGCTAGATTTCAAATTCCAGCTTTGCTCCAAAATGAATCAAATTTCACTGAGAGGTACCCATAATATTCATAGTATTTCTCTTAGCCTCTTTGGGCAATCTGAAGAACTCTGTATTGGATTGAATTCGTCACTAAAACTAATGCATTGTCATTGAGTCAATCCATTTTCATCAGTTAGTTAACTCTTTTTAGTCAATTCAAATAATGCATTGGCATGTTTTTGCGTTATGTCTGGTCTCTGCCTCGTTGAGTCAATGTTGCTAAGCCACTTTTCATGTCATCCAATGTTCAAGGAAGGTCTCTATTACATTCTACCTCTGCAGTTACCTTGGCTTCCTTCGAGTCAGTCACATTTGAATTAGTCCTATGGTTGCTTTTATCACTTCAAAATCACTTTTGTTCCAAGTTTCATGTCGATGATGGGGAAAACATCATGACCCTCCTTCGACGAGTCTATTCTCATTGACGCCAATACATCATCCGGGAATCAACTGTCACATACCCCAATTTTGTAAAATAATGTTAAATGTTTAATTTAATTTCCTAAGACATTATGTTAAAATTAATGCTAAGTAGGAACTGATGACTCAGCAGAGTCCAAAGAAGTGGAATGTAATTCTGAATATTTTATTATTAATAAATCAAAAGTGGAGACAACAGCATGGGAGAGCTGTTAATAAGAGTGTTACTGGTCAAACTGGTGGAAGGAACTAGGTGGAGGGAAAAAGACAAGTGGCAGCATCCTCAAACACTTCCTATGTTGCAGGTGGCAACTTCCCTACATTTGGAGTCATGATCCCCCAAGAAAGTGGGATCAGAGCAGGTGGCTCAATAAATCACAACTAACCCAAAAATACCTAGGCAATATTTTAAAAGTACCCAATGAATAGAGCTGAGGTTGCTCAGATATTTTCCAGAGAAGAATCATTCAGGAGGAATGCTATTCAGGAAATTCATTGGAGAAAAAGGGAAAATAGTAAGGAAGGTGTTTTGAGAGAAAATCTGCAGTAACTTGGTCTGTTACAGCTTACTAGCTGGGAGAACTTACTGATAAGTTCAGGGTTTGTATTAAGTCTGAAGACTGGTATTGATTATTGTTACACCTAGTTCCAGCCAGGGAGACCAGAGCAAGCTTGGGGGTCCTGAGGAGTCGTTTTTTGAGCGCTCTCCAGGATTTGGTAGGGAGGAACGGCCTCCCATTGCTATTGTTGTCCAAGCTCAATAACAGGTTCTGCTATTTTCATTGTTTTAAATATCTGTGTATGATTGAATATTATGTTGCAGTTTATGATGTAAAGACTTAGAGGATTTAGTCATGAAAGTGTTCTTAGTTTGTTCAGTAATTAGAATCATTTTGATGAAAAATAAAACCCCACCTGTGTTTTTCCTCATCTGGAGTGACTAGACCGTACTCCAGTACAAGGGTGAAATTATAAATAAAGATAGTAGGATGCAACTATAGGATAAATTGTTAGTTTGTTTAAAAGAATGCATACTTTTATTTAACTGTCAGAGCAATAGCATTATGTACAAGAAGTAGAGTTAGGGTTAGATTTTAGTCATTTATGTTAGATTATAGAACAAGGAAAGAAGCTGTATTTTCTTTTATTAACAGAACTAGATTCAGATGGGTAAATAGGTTTTCTGTATAATTTCGATTCCAAAAACTTTACTATATTATTTAGAACCGAGAAAAGAATCTACTAGCTAAAGTATGTAGTAATAGAATGAATAGAAATGTTTTTCTTTCCACAGTTATTACTTCTCAGATGTTATATTATAGAATGTATAGAAAATAATCTGTAAATAGCAATAACAAAACTATGATTTTATTTTGTAAGAAAACTAATTAGTTTATAATCTGCTTACAGCTGTAAATTTATCTAATTCCTGTATTTATTTTTATATAGCTGAGCTCGAACAAGATCTGTAGTTATCAGTCTATCTTTTATGAAAGTTTAAATCAATATTACAATATATATGTATGAGATAGATCATAGATAGTTTGTAGATTGTTTTTATTTTATTTTACTAACATCCTAACACATAAGATAAAATAAATATGAAGAGAACTTTTACAAAGTATTAAGTACAGCTGGCTTAAGAAATAAATAACAGAGTACTATTTCTTTATACCTTACAAAATAAACTAAGTATGAATAACTTCGGAAGCAATAGTACTCACAAGTAAGACAACATCCTTGATATAATAAATAACAACATGTTTACTATTATAATACTTTGTAGGAACATTTTTTTTATTAAATTTAAGAAATGTTCTTATCTTATTGTTACAAACCTGATTTAAAATGTAAATTCTGTACCCAAAGATTAACTAACAGTTACAGAAAGAATTTCATTAAAAACAATAAGACCTTATTTTTCGAAGAGTATAAACATTATATCAATATTTATAATTCTTTGAATAATAAAGTAAATCAATATATTAACAATATACAGAAAACCCTAGTTGTTAATAATTTTAATAATTTACAGAGGGTAAATTAAAAATATTAATTTACAGGAATCTGAGTAACCGAGTTTAGATATGCTCAGTAAGCCGAGCTTAAACCATATATTTTATAACACAAGTAAAACAAATTGATTTCAGACATATACTGTAAACAAAAGATAATTCAAGAAGACTGTATAGACAGCTTTAAAACTCCAAGTTCAGGGTAAAACCCTACCAAGATTAAAGTATATAATGGAGTTAATTAAAAGGAAGGAGTTTAATCTCCTTTATGCCTCTCAGCTCAAAACAAGATCTACAAGGTAAGGCTTTTTTAGCCTGTACAATCATTAACATATATATTACACAGTAATCAAATAAAACCCAAAGTCACAGTCTCGGCCTCAGCCGAAGATTCCATATTAAAAATGAAGGGTTTAAACTCTTAAACAACAGTGAACTAATCCATTTTTTTTTAACCAAGGAACCGCGAGGGTTACAGGTCATGAAGACCAACCCACAACTGTCCCTAAAGGACCAACAAGGAGGAAGAAGCCATGGTTAAACCAGGCTTACCGTGAGCATCCAGTCATCGTAGACTCGCACCTTTCGCACCGAGGAGAGCAGATTGACCCTGTTAAGAAGGATTAGCATAACGTTAAAAACTCGTAACATTATAACTACTGTTTAAATAAAACTATACTGGAAGGAATACGAAAGGTAAAACTCTATATATTACCTTAAAGATTAACAGAAATATGACCACTGAAGAGCAGTAAAACCAACCAACCACGACGGAGAACGATAACTTCAAATGCAGCAGCTATTTAGGATCGGTCGCCACTTCACACTCTGCTAAGACTTAACACAGCTATGAAACCCTATGTCAGCAGCCTGGATTCAAAGGGCCAGAACTCTTATGCCAGGCCAAAGAAACAGGAACTCTCTACAGTTCAAGAGTTCGGGACTGAGCACTCAAATGGAGAAACCTTGAGGAAATAATTACTGAACTACACTCACAGCAAACAAACTTTTGGGTTATAGCACTTCTTGCAGTGCTTTGGATGAACCCACGAGGAGTGTAACCATAAGAAGGACTACTAGTAGACAGTGTAAGCGACGGAGCGGACAGAGAAGTTTTCGCAGAGCGGCCAAAGGCTCGAAGGCAACGAAAGAATGTTGAACTAGGTTTCGAGACAAACCCTTTTAACCTACAAATACTTGGCTAGAAAGAGCCCACGTTGACACTTTAATAATTGGCATGCAGTGGGTAGGAACGCTATAGTTCCATGAACAAGTTTCCAATGATTTGCAACCCGAATCATACCATGGAAAATTCAATAAGGTTCGTCACGCCTTTTGTCAACCCACCTGCGACATAAAATTCAACCACGAAAACTTAGAATGATATTTGAAATGTATTATAACGTGGAGCCTTATCCGTTGTATGACCTAGCATATACACATATGGAGGATTAAAGTGTTTATTGATAAGTTATAGAGCGAAGGGAATTAATAGTTGATCTTGGCACGGCCTTTTTGTAAACCTATTCTCTATGTTATATATTTACCTTAGTTCATAAATGAAAGTAAGGGGGACAATTGTATGGAGATTATAAACTATATAAAACAAGTTAAGCTATAAATTGATCATGATTATGGTTTTATTCTTTGACCTTTGTGTTCATCCCTTGCACTTCCTTTCTACAATGTAAAATAACAACTCAATCTCTAGTTATAGAATCATTTTATGACAAATAGCTTTTTGTCAAGTTAAGCTCAAGGGTTATGAAAAGAGTTATAAAATCAGTTTATGATAAATAGTTTTTTTTGTTAAGTTAACCTCGTTTGCTTGATGTTATAGTTATTAAACTCATAAAGTTTGTAGTGACTGCATAGTAAGTCTTAAATGTGTAACAAGCTTAGCATCTAACTATTAATGATGTATTGACCTTGAAATAGATATAGTTTCCAAGCAATTTATGTGTGGATAATTTCAGATCATGAAACACTGATGTAAATCTTTAAAGGTAGCTTGTATTAAAGTAGTAAACCCTTTAAATTTCGAAGTAATGGAAGTGGAAGTTTTGTACATAAACTCCTTATCTTTTTACACTGGCAGCAGCCATTTCAATCATGGCATGAACCAGTAATCATGAACATTTTAAATTAGATCTTTGACTTTATCATTCTGCCATATTTACTGTGCTAGTAAAGAAATACTTAACGCATCTTACACTTGTAAATAGTATAAACATCAAATGGTTTAGTACTCAGTAGGAATATTAAATCACGCCTTCATGAAGGAAAACAACTGTCGTCTTTACTAGTAGAATCAAATCTCTATCTATAACATCTTAAAAAGAAGAACAGTTTAATGCTTTACCTCTATAAGCTTGGGAAACTGACTAGCATGTATATTCTTCTACTGAATTAAATTTTGTGCGATGAATTTATAGTAAATACTTTAGAATTTTGTTTAGAAACACCCGAACCTCTTACCTGTAAATCTGTAAGAGAAGGAAAAACTTCTACGTTAGCTCGAAAACTAAGTAAGCCCAGTTTTTCATGACAGTTCCACCTTGTGGTCGCAAAAATGAAAAACAAGTCAGTAAACTGAAAAGATCTGTCCAATAAAATACACATAATGAAACAGGTACATCAGATAATGATTTCCGTAACACACACAACTAATTAAACATTTTAGTTGACTGCTTTTGTTATTTAGCTGGATTTTAAAAATTTTAAATTTTTCAGAAAATTTGGGGTTTTGACATGAACCTTAGAAACCAGTCAAAGTACGTTAAATCCTACATGCCTCAATGGTAGGTTCCCTCACTTTTGAAAGTAGGCTTTCATCACTTACCTCTAATTGAAAGATTTCGTTGATTGTTTGACCCCAACTCATCTACTCACATTCGGAGGAATGTACTAGGATACCTTAGGAATCATTGACATCAATGATGATTTCCTTCGTGTGTGTTAACAATATACATCAATGATTAGTAATCAAGTGATTTCTACCATGTTCAACATCAGTACATCTATTCACATGGATAGAATCATATTGTTCGGTATTGGAATGAAGACCATGAATGGTTAAGTATTCACTTGAATATGTGCCTATATTCAGGTTGCGATGGAGTATTTTTTGAATTCACTGCATGGATCCACATTGTATGTCTGGAGGCTATGCTCAAGTTTGGGTCAAGATGACATAGATATATAGTGTATATTATGTAGCTATGTATCATTTTGAGTCTTATCGATCATGGATCTAAAGTGTATTATTGGTAACCATGACATGGTCATTATGCATGGATCTGCAGTGTATTGGTATGTAGCCATGTTTTGAGTCAAGTATTTTGCAATTGGTCATGTTTAAAGTCTTCATTCACAACTCATTTTCCTTTGATTTCAAATCATATCTAGAAAAGTATTTCATCTATCATCACATTCTAGCTTCATACTTTGGGGTGCATTCTATTACACCTAAAATTGGTAGCTATGCTCAGTCCCCTGAAGTGGCATGGACATGACATCTTTTGGAGAAAATTTATCCCAATCTTAGGATGTCTGACGCACCTTGTCTCTTGACATAGGGCGTCAAACTTGCCTAAGGACTTCTTCCTACTAACATAGTGCGTCGAAGACACATTTTCTCTCAATACAAGGAACGCCGGCGCTACTTGCCCATATGCAAAGAGTGTCTGCACTATAAAAAAGGAAAAAAATGAGGTTTCGAGAACCTTCTAAATGAAAGTCCTCGTGGAGGATGATCCTAACTACTAGGATTAGGTTGCACTTAAGATCCTATCCCCTAGGGAGCATTCCCTACCTTCCTCCCAAAATATCTCAACCCCTTGGGATTCCTTTAGCCTATCTATACAAGCTTCCTTTCATGTGGGGGGGGGGAGAATACCAAGAGAGCATCTTCATGCTTTTGAAGTCATAGCTAGTGTAGGAGGAAAGAGAGTGTCATTGTGAGTGAGGTTTGTAAATCTTGTAGAATGTGTGCAAGAGTGATGTCGAAATTATTGTGAGAATGAAGCTTCAACGTCAAGGCTTCGGTTGTCGCTTCTTACTCTTTATACTACCAATACAAACATGTTCTAATTTTTCATAAATGATTTGTGTTAATATCAATTGTTTATTACTTTTTTCCTTGACTATTAGTATAGATATTTGGATTGTCTTGTTTCTTTCACCATTTTGTCTTGTTCTTCATGCTCTTTACTAGTACATTTGATCTCAAAGGATCCCTAAGGCAAGGACAACCTCCATCACTGAGGTAAGGAAATATTAAACATTCAAGTAATTCAATTATCTAGGAGAAGGATGCATCTCTATGGTTTTTTGTTCTAGATTTTCCTCATGTGGACTAGGGAACAAACTATGTTCGCACTGATTAAAATATTCTCGGTAACACCCTCTAGGATCTTGGGTGTAAAGGGAACTAGGGAATCATGGGGATTAAAGGGAGTGCCTTCCACCTATATCCACATAACACATGGAAAGGATGAAAGTGCCCATAAGGTGTCAAAATGGGCTCTATGATGTTTCCACAAATAATCAGAGGTTCTAACAATATAAAATGGGCAAGGAAAAAAACTGTCTTATACAAAATATTGGGCATCTACATAGGCTAGGAAATGGTTTTTTTAAGTCGCCAAACAACCCAAGAGAAATAAATGAAAGACCACTATAATTGTTTCCTGGGCATGGATTGAAACCACTTCTTAAGGTCATTGGTCTTCCACTTGTTGGGAGGAATGAGCATAAAAGAAGGAAAATATTAAGAAAGGGAGATTTAATCGACAACTAACAACTATAAGAGGTTTTATTGGAAGCTCAATTAGTGATTAAGACATAGGACAATAAGGTTAGGTTTGCACTATATTTTGCATTGTTTGTAGAAGTTGGATAGATTGAATTAGATAGGAATCAAGTGATTGGTCCATGGAAGAGATTTGATTATAGTAAGTTCAATATTGTGTTGCAGCAGCAACTTTTCTCCCCAAATTTCTTAAATTTTGGACCCCTCCTCGTGATTTTGCTTTGATCATTGGATCCTTTGAGTTGCTGGTCTGTGTTCTAATTTTAATGGCTACAAAAGCTTAACTCTTGAACAAAGTTCGGGTTTTGATTGTGTTAGAGTTTATGGTGGACGGCAGATGTTTAGTTTGATTTTACTTGTTGATCGAACCAGTTGTTCATTGCTGCGAGTCGTCGTTGTGGAGGGATGACAGGTCGCTGTCCATTGTTGATTTTTAAAGCTGACTGAATTTCCATTGGATCGGGAGTCTTGCTTGTTTTGATCGGAAGCCTTAACCTTTTCCCTGTTCGCCGTTGCGGCTACTAGTCCGATTTTCCATCCGAAGTGTCAATTGCCCCGACTACCGATGTGCATTAACTTTTCTGTCGCATATCCGGAGCCTTTACTCTTCCGCCGTTGCGGCTGGGGAATCCTTTTCCCTTTCGATGTCAAAGTCTCCCGACTTCCGATTAATTTTTCCCGCCCGCTTCGCGTGTCTTCTATCCTTATTTTTCCGTCATTGCGGCTCATAAAGTCTTTTGGCTTCCGAAGCTCAGATCCGTCCGACTTCCGATTAAGCTTCTCTTCCCCGCGTTTCGCTTTCCTCCCGATTGCCGACTTGAAGTTTTCCCGCCAATGAGTTTCTTGTTGAAGACCATAGGCTAAATTTTCCAAGCCTGTAGGTGGTGCTCCTTGCCATTTCCTTGGGGAATAGTCGTTTAATTGATAATATTTGTTGTTTTAGATGATGCTTGTAAATTGATTGTAGGCGGTTTCGAGGAGACTGGTCAATCATGGTGTGAAGAAAGACGGACCATTTGGCAGAAGTATAACTGAAACTAGGGGGATCACCGTGGAGAACTATGGCAGTAAAAAATGAAATCCGGAACAATATCAGTTACCAAGTGGTTCATGATTGCATACAGACAAAAGATAGAAACGTGAAGCGTTTGAGAAACGGGAAGATCATGCGTCTAAGGGAAACTGAAGGGGTGGGGAAATTGTAGTTTAAATATTTGAAAGTAGGAATTAGAAAGGTCTTTTTCCCTTGAAAATTTTGTAAACGGTCTGTTGTAAGAGGAACTATTTCGTTTTACAATGAGAAACTGCAATTCTTGCATGCTGGAAGAAGTGCAATATGGAATGCATCAAATGTATTTAAATGAGTAAGGTTGAAGAGGAACTATTTCGTTTTCAGCTGTGTCTCATTAACTGTGAGAATTTTCTGATTTATGAACCTATGTTCTTGCTGAAATGTTCTCTAGTTTATTTTGTGATGTTTTCCATGGTGAGTAATATGTGTTGTTCATAAATAATCTGCTATCTGGTTGTTGAAACATTTTTTAAGTGTTCATGCGTTTTGAAGAAAGTGTCAGCTATCTGTAACTTTTCACAATGCATGTACAGATTGGATTACTTGCTAATTAATGATAATCTTGCTCCCTAGGGATAGATTTAGGTAGTTAGTTATTTGTTTGCTGTATGCAATTTAAATGCTTGTGGGCTTAAGACGAGAGGTAAGAACCTGCGCATCACATTGTGACAGCTCCTTGCATTTCTGATCACCCTGCATTTAGCTAGGCACTTGCATTTCATATTTTAAGTCAAAATTACAAAAACTCGGTGGACCGGGCCTCAACCGGTAAAGCCTTTGTTTTGTTATTTGACCTACGATAGCCGGACTGCAAACCGGACGAATTCCCTATACCAAATAGTCAACGGGCTAGTTGGGAACGCTGATTGAGGAGAATCCCTTACTGTTGCCGCCTGCGATTTTCCAGGCCTCAACACATTGTCACAAATTACATTACTTGTGTTTATAACCAAAGAGATTTGTAACTATAAAAGTTCCATGAATAATAAGAATAGAAATATAGCCATTTTTAAGTTGGATTTTTCCGAAGTAGTATATCTCCAAGATATCACTTTTGTTAATAGTGATTCCATTAGTTAAGCTTGTCCATAGCCTTGTAAAAGAAACCACAACCATTGTTTATGAAAACCAGGTAATTATTGTTTCTTCTATTTATATTTAAAGTTAATTATATATTAATATCTATGTTGGGGAATCATGTGTCCATAATCTTATGATCACAAATCGAGGAGAAAGGACATATTCTCACAATTGTTGGCATGTTTGGTGACCCTTATGGGCTAGAGTGACATTAATTGAGGCGATTAAAAATTTAATCTACATAAAATTAATGAATCCATTAGAGACATGTATGTTATCGTTATCTATGTATGTTATCGTTATCTATGGTAGGGTTATATTTATGTGTTCCTAAAGTATGTATTTTCTAGTTACTCCAAGGTTATGTTCCTAGTCTTCGCTTGGAGAGTAGTATTTTTAGTTTATATTCATCCCCACCATGTGTACTAACATGGTTTTAAGTGTCTCCCTCATTTTCTATTTGGATCTTTATGTCTACCAAAATCATCAAGTTACTTGTCTTCCATTCCATACTCACAATTTCTCACGTTCACAAGCACAAAGCATGAATCATTTGTAAAACATGTTTCTCTCATTAGGTATTTTTACCAAGTGTATAGTATGTTTGAAAATTCTTTATTACACTATTGGTTTGAACTCTCAAAGGGTTGCAACCATATGGTACAATTATTTTCTCATTGAGTCCATTATCTATTAGGATGATATGATATTACTATTTAATAACAAGAATATTTATGTAATTAGATGTGTTAGAAGCCTAATTGATGGTGTGCCTCTTTTGAGGGAGCATATTTATGAGCATCGAATTCCACATTATGAACTTAGTCCCTAGGAATTTTTCTGAATATGGGTTTAATTAGAAAGATATATCAGTGAAGATTTCACCCACTCAATGGCTACATGGATTATTACATTGTAATTATATGTACACACAATTGTTGTATGTTTAAGGAAGGGTAAGTAGGTAGGTTATTCAATAGATATGTCATTCATTGCTTCATTCATCACGGTATTAGAGATTGGTTTCTTAGGGTTAAGTTGTCGAGGGTGATACCTTACCAAGGTATTTTTTAGGGTTGAAATTTCGTCAATTGGCTATATTTTGGCCTTTTTTTAAAAAAAAATTCTAAATGGTCATTTTACTCTAAAAATTGGCAATATTTACGTAAAATATGTTTTTATGATATAATATTCGCCAAAATTTATACATTTTGGTAGTAAATTGTATGTTTCTTATTTAACATTCGCCTACCTATATATCTGTACAATTCTTTCAATCCAAAAGAATTGCCTATAATACTATACTTAAGTATACTATTTGAATCCTTAAAAAGCACCTTGTACCTAACCCACATGGGTCTACCCCCCAATAGTTGGAGCCATATATTACTCTATTTTTGGGTACCCCTTTAAAACATCTTTGGGAAAATTTCTATGTAGTCGAGGAAGTGTTTAATTGGGGGTTGTCTACTTATTATGGGTGTTTATTAGGCCTTGTAGAGGTGGTTAAGGATGGTTTTGTTTATAGTATGTTTAATACAATGATTCTTAGCTAGGATCTAAATGTGAATTGGAGGCTTATGTTGATTGAGGTTGCATCAAGTATGAGTTGTTTTTTTTTTTTAAATACATCAAGCTCTAATAATAGGTGGGTGCAAGTATTATACTTACTCGATTACTTTGATTGCCACGATAACTTGATGGTCCTTTACCATGTGATTTCTTAGTGTTGGCCCAATCATCAGGTCAACCGATGTCAAACCATCCAAAGGATATACTTTATCTACAAATACCCCAATGCCCAAGATCTATATGTTAAGGACACTAACAAGATCAACCTACCACATGCATATAAATACAATCATTCTACATGTACATTGTACTTTGAGGTATATTAGTGATGAGTTAATGAAACTTTAACAAGATGCTCATTAGATGAACATGTGGACTACTTGCAAGTGGACATGTATCTCATCTAGTAGGTGCATGCATTGGTGTTGTTGTAGAAGTCACTTTGTTGGGGAATTTCAAAGGAAAATGGGTTTCAATTTGATACCTCAATGGATTAATTAGCCAACATTTATAATGTGCAATTTGTTTTAAGTATTGGCCCATTCTTTAGGTTAAAGGGTGCAAGTAGAGCCATCATCAAGCTATCCTAATTTATAATTTTATTCCCAACACCCTAATGAAATTCTACCCCATCTAATGTAAACAATCATATAACATACCAAATCAACTCCAATTTAATGTAAACAAACATATAACATACCAAAACAACTCCAAATATAGAAGAAAGAAAAGATTTTAAGCCAAGATAACTTCAATGTCTCACTGATAGAAGTTGAGGGTGATTCCATGATCAATCAAATTCCATGAATTTTATAAATGCGCCAAAGAATTAAACATAAGTAGATTTGAGAAAAAAGTTGACCCAAGAATTAGAAAAATGAAAAACAAAAAATCTATGCATCAAATAAAAATAGAAGATTGTGCATGAAGAAACTATATGGTGAAGAGGATAATCCTCCTTTGTGTTGTTGATTCCTTAAATAGTAATTATTAGACATTTTCTTAATATAGTTGTTCCAACTTTACATGGATGTAGTGACATATGTACGACCGTCGTCATCTTTTCACATAAATTACATTATTTATTGATATAATTAAATAATCATAAAAATATATGAAATTATTTTGTGTTTTGAACATCTATTTTCTTATAAAATATTCCCGAAATAGAATAACTCTTTTATTTTAGAAAATTCATATATTAAATAATGTATTTCACCCTAGTTTCTTTTAATTAAATTTTTTTCAAGAGGAAAAAATACCAGACCTTGATATTCATGTTAAGAATCAAAGGACATCATCTATATTCAACCTTCAAGCCAGGCTTCTATCTTGCGTGACAAGCAGCATATTGGGAATCCCTCTAGTCACTAGAAATTACAAGTACATCCATCAAACCTTGCTACAAGAGCAAAAGAAGAACACAAGAACCATCATGCGAGCAAATCTTCAGATCAACAAGAGATGAACCTTTAAACCTATGAGATCGGACCGGTCTATGAAGAGCAGTTATGACAATAAAGCTTATCCGTCTTGAGCACAATGATAAGGCTAAAAGTCTCATCAATAGAAACCTGATCCAATCCATCATAAAGAAAAAGAAGTATCATGTGCCAGAAAAAGGGACTGAGTCCCGGCACCATGCTTTAATATCGCTGAAAATCCCCATGATCAATAATCATGCCATCAAGATTCTCAGTGAAGAAACCAAAGCCTTCTTTGAAAGACAATCAGCCTGCTGATTGTGCTCACGATAGATATGCTTGATTGTCAACCAAGAGAAATTATACATAAGGGTCCTTCTGTCTTTGCACCAGTGGTCCAAGCTAAGCGAATCCAAAGATGCAATCCTGTTTGCCCAGTTAATAATGACTAAGGAGTCTCCATAGATAGTGAGGAGAGGGATCCCCAAATGCTTTGAAATAGCAAGAAGAGCCCAAAGAGCAAGAAGCTATGCCCTTGTATTACTGCTCATGCCACAACCCAATGAGAAACCAAGAGAGTGAGAGTCACTCAGCAGCAGTACAAAACCAACACCACCAGTGTTCCCCGCAGCGGCCCCATCAAAGAAGCCACAAGGATAAGATATCTGCGGTCTAATTCCAATACATCTGATCTTGTTCTTTAGCTTCGGGACATGGTACAAGTGATAGAGATACTCAACCTGGTGGATAATGCTAGAAACTGAAACCTTTTTATCCTAAAAAATACATCTATTTCACATTTTCCAAACACTCCAATAAATAAAAAGAGGCAGATAGCTGAAATCAGAGTGTGCTATGTATTTCTTGAACCAGAGTTCTAAAAAGGTACTGACATAGTAATTTAATAAGGGAGAAACACAGAAATACTCACAAATGTTGAATAAAACCCTCTTGGTTGTGCTACAATCGATAAAAAGGTGTTGAACCGAGTCTTCACCATTCCTGCAAAGGGCACACATGCCAAGTCCCAACCATCCACGTTTCAAAAGATTTTCCCAAGTTAAGATGCAATTCCCTACAGCAAGCCAAATGAAGCACCTGATCTTTAAAGGGATGTTGAAGGACCAGAGGAATTCCAAGAACTGATTTTTATACAAGGAGGGCTTGAGATAGTAGTTTGATATATGATCATAATCCAGAGCCGCAGTGATTTCCCCATTCTGATGATTATGTGTCCAGATCATAGAATATTGTGAATGATTGAGTCTTATTCTGTTGTGTTCAAGCCCAGAGATATACTTGTCCCATAATAATTTCCATTCACCCCCCAATTCCAAATCCTTTGCAGCGAGCCAGTATCCCCGAGCCTCGGGTGAAAGATTACGAGCATGTGCCAGGGAGGTGATGCCATAATCTTCCAGATATTCACGAAGATCCTGAGGGAATGAGGTCAGTGTGTCAGTGCCCACAATCGGATCCGAGCCAATGAGAGTGTTGGCCCCACTCCCCACTTGCCAAGAGAGACATCTACCAGCCCAGGTGAGTGAAAGAAGAAAGCCATTCCAAATAACTGAAACTCTAATAGCAGAAAAATTCTTTTGACGAATCCAAGACAACATAGAGTGTTTTTTTAGATATTTAATGGACATAATTTGATGCCAAATCCCAGTCCCTTTGAGGACCAGCCAGAAATTTTTTAGACGCGGAGAGAGGCTAAACCAGCCCAAATGCTAATATCCCAACCTCCAAGGGAGGTAGATCGAGAAAGGGACATCCAGTCCACCAAGTGGAACTTTCTTTTCTCTGCAGAAGAACCCCATAAGAAAGAAAAAATCAACTTTCTGAGCTTGTCTAGAATCGACTTAGGAATAGGAACAAGAGCCATCCAATAGACAGGCATACTGGTGAGAACAGCCTTGATCAAGATAAGTCTTCCCCTAGGGAGAGAAGTCGATGAGTCTAGTGTTTAATTCTCTTCTCAAATTTTTTTAAAAGCTAGTGCCAGTCCTTCACCATACAACCAAGAGGCTTTATGAAATAGCCCAAATACTTGAAACCTAGAGAGATATGGTCATACTTATAAGAAAGAGAACATGAAATCTTGTTTAAGATTCCTTCTTCAACATTATTGTAAAGAAAACAGGATTTGTCTATATTGATACACATACCCAATGCAGCACAGAAAGTATCCAAAATTACTTTGAAAGCAACTCATTCTTCAAAATTTCCTGTACCAAAGAGAATCACATCATCGACAAATAGCAGATGGGTGAGAGACAGCTGAGGTGAAATGTTGATACCCTTGATCCTACCATTGGTCCAAGCATCTTCAATTAAAAGTCTAAGCCCCTCAATAACAAGAATAAACAGCAGTGGAGACAGCGGACAACACTGCCTAATACCCCTAGAAGCAGGAAAAAAATTGGAAAAGGTACCATTTACAAGCAGAGAAAAGTTTGCAGAAGATAAACAACCCATAATCCAATTGACACCAACCAAGGGGACCCCAATCTGAAGAAGGATGAGTCTGAGAAAAGACCAATTCACCCTGTCAAAATCCTTTGACAAATCAAGCTTAAGAATTAGAGCACACTTGTTTTTGGTCTTCATCAAGTGTAAAACCTCTTGAGTAATAGCAATGGGCTCAACAACCTGCCTATTCTTCAGAAACCTAAATTGTTGGGGTGAAATAAAATTATCCAGGAAGGGCTTCAAGCATAAGGCCGCAATTTTTGGAGATAAGTTTGTATACTAGGTTGCAGAGAGAAATAGGTGTGAAGTTAGCGAAAGTAATAAGCTTTTCTTTCTTCGGAATGAAGGCAATGAAGGTCAAGTTCAAAGAGGGTAAGACTCTTCCATTCCGTCTAGAGAATTCAACCGCTTCCAGAAGATCATTTCCTAGAATGTCAAAGAAAGCCAAAAATAATTCTACTGGCCATCCATCTGGCCCAAGACTTTTATCTCGTTTGAAATATCTTAAAGCATGATCCACCTCCTCCAAGGTAATATGAAGAGTGAAACTTTTAGTTTCCTCCTGAAGAATGAAGGAGGGGAACAATCAAATAACCTTCAGTTGTGCCTCTATGTTAGTCTGATTGTCATCCCTGAAAATCTTCAAAAAATACTTGACACTAAGATCTTTTAAACCCTTATCATCTTCAATCAAGTTCCCCAAATCATCCTCAAGACCCCAAATGGCATTTTGGTTCCTGCGAGCAGATGCCACAAAATGAAAATATTTTGTGTTCACATCCCCTAGATTTTCCCAAGTTATCCTACTTTGTAAAAGGGGTGAAAGTAATTCATGGTCCAACAGATGCTTCATTTTACTCCTGAGTTCAGAGAGCCTGATATGGTCTTGTGTGGAGAGGATTTTCGGCACGGAAGAACCCAAGAGACTCTTAATTTCTGACTCGATAGAAATAAGATCTTGTTTCATAGCCAAATATTTAGAGCGAGTCCAAACTTTTACCTTTCTTTTTAACAGTCGAAGCTTCTGCGAAAGAGCATCCATTTCATCCAAATGATCTCTAAGAGGCAGACTGGTCCATTCTTTTTTTACCATCCTAGAAAAATCTTCATCTAAAAGCCAGGCATGGTTGAACTTAAAGGGAAAATTATGAATGCCGAGCTCCTCCATCCACTCGAAACAAACCGGATAGTTATCCGAAACAACAAAGGGGAAAGACGATACCCTATGTCAAGGGAGAAAATCAATTAAGCTCGAAGAGAATAAAAATATGTCAAGTCTTTTATAGATTCCCTCCTCCCCAACCCTACCATTTCTCCAGGTAGGCCTTGCACAGGAAGGTGCAATATCCACCAGATTATAGTCAGCAAATAATTGTGTGAAGAACGGACCAAGGGGATCAATCTTGGCTTTTGATCCCCAAATTTCAGACGCATTAGAGTAAGGTTGAGATCCCCAGCAAGGATCAAATTTGGTAGGGATAGGAGACCACCTCGGGCAGCCGAGTTCCAAAAAACATCACGATTGAGGTAAGGGTCGTAACAATTCAGTATGGAGAGGGAGGTGTGAGAGCCCCTAAAGCAAGCCTTGAGAAGGATGCCCGCCATAGTTTTATAAGCCTTGCACCGTACCTTAAGGGGGTTCCAGCCCAAAAGAATACCGCCCGAGAGGCCCTTTGAACTAATAGCACAAAACTCCCGGCCAGGACGAAGCTTGGAGAACGCTAAAAGAGCAGGGTAGGTGCTACTCATTGTTTCTTGAAGAAGAATTAAGTCAGGAGAGAGAGACGCAAGAAGGTAGTGGAGGCTCTTTTGTTTGGTCGAGCCTCCCAAACCCCTAACATTGAGAGAGAGAATTTTCATTAAGAACCACCAGAGTTAAGTGTCAAAGCACTAAGAACCCGAGGGGAGGATGTGGACGCGTTCCTCGCCACATTTTTTAATCTAGCAGACAAAGGATTGTAGGTTTGAGCACCTGAAACCCTATCCATCACAAGATTAGAAAAACTTCTGTAAATATCAATGATACCCTACTCCTACATCAAACAAAGTCATAAAACTTTGGTAGCAAACCAAACCAATCTCATGCTTTTCATCTAAGCTCAATGACGTGCAAATATAATAAACCCTGCCTCTCAAATAAGAACTCGGTGCTCAACAAATATCATGAATTACAGCTTTATGGTTGTTAGAACTAACGTATGGAACATACGAGAAAATTAAGAGGCCTGGAGTTTAATATTTTCTTTCTTTTTATATGGAATTTGACGCCTGTTACTAAGCGCCCGACTGACAATAAGAAAGCCGAAGAACCTGTTATCCACTAATTTTGCACTTAGTTGGATTACCTGAGGAGCCATCGGTTGACAGACATGTTTAATGTCTGATTCCAGTGTATTAGTTGATCCGTCTTCATGTCTAGCCAATATTGGCTAGCCACTTTTTTATTTGAATAATTTTGACCATGGCCCCACGAGGTTTGTAATAAAATGTGCTAATAGGATATTTTTGAGTGTTTCAGTCTCTTGAGACATAGAATCTCAAATAGGGTATTCCAGGGAGTTTTTTGCCCCTGACAATTATGCTTTGCTTTCAGCCAAGTGTAATTGACGAGGTTTTCTCCTGCTTCCTCCAAAGCTGGAATGTCCGATGTTGAATTCTGGGCCATGGGGGGTTATTAGAGTCCAACTGAGTGTTATAATCCTACTAGACATTATTTAGATAGATCATGGTCATGTCCTAAGTCATTTGGATACATAAAAAATTTCGAAAAAATCTTTTTCGAACAGTGAAAAATTATTTTTTAATTTTTAATTTTTTAATTACTTTTCCTAAGTTTTTTGGGTTAATTTTTCCATAAATTAAATGGGAAAAACCCGTTCATGGTAAGTCGATCATCTAGACTCCAAATTCAATGATTGATGGCTCTAACCTTATGCCAAAAATCATTCTTGATCAGCCAGCCAATCAGAACCAACTTTCAGATCAACAATCAGACATGTAATGCCTTTTTTCTCAAAAAAGTCAGTTTTGAGTAAATAAATGAATTTTTATTAAAAAAATGATTATTTTTGGAGAAAAATAAAACTCTCCAAATTAATCCAAATTCAGTAAAATAAAAGGCTAAATGACATCTCATGGAACACTTATGATGATTGGGGTTATCATAACTCAGCTTCAGTCATCATTAAGAGAGCAATTAATTTATTATCAGTTATCAGACATGTCATCTCCAGCTAAATATGAGATGGAGAGCTGTCATTGATCGAGGTGAAGACTGAAGCTTACACCATCAGTAGGCTTCCCAGACCTAAGAAAGTAGGTTTACAAACCTAGCAAGCAGCTTTCCCATGCAACAGGGTTCTTCCTTCAGCAACTCACGCCCCTCTCTCCCCTGAGGGTGCCTTCCACACATGTGGGCTCATATGTGGGTGTATTTCAGTGTTTAGGGTTGGAGTGGGGGCGCTTTGCTTGGGTGGAGGCCTCCCCTCACTCCCGGTTCTCCGATTTAGGTTTGGACCTCTATTTGGTGTCTAGGCTGGTTAGGGTTTGAGGTTTGGTTTTAGGGTTTTAGCACTCTCTCATTGTATAAATAGAAGCTATTTCAGCTCTATCAGGGTGGATGATTGGTGCAAAGAACCTCTGGTGAATTATTGTAATACTTGTTGCTCTTATGCAACCATTTTGAATAGACAAAGACTTTGGAGGCTCATGTGGTGTGGATTCCGGATTCATGTGCTTTGATTAACGAGGTGATACAATTTCATTCTTGCTTTTGTTTGTTGATCTGAGAGTAATTATAAATGCTTTAGAGGGCTTATATAAGCACGTAAGAGTAGATATTTGTAGTTTCAAGTTATCTACGTACTTATTTACTTTCCGAAATTTATAAATAGCATTGTCTTATTCAGTTATATCTCATGCTTTTTGTGATTCAGAGTAGTAAATAGTACATGTTTTAATCCCTTGTTTTGGCAAGCATGCAAGTTTTTTTTATTGCATATCACTCCATTGTACCGAGTAAAAATATGAGCTAAGTTGCATCTACTTTTCTCGGAGTCAAGCACAAGTCTCTAGTAGTTGCATACTGATTGAGATCCAGGGTGCTTTCAGAGATTCAAAGATTCGAGTGGTTCGATCTCTCAGATTCACCCCTAAAAACAAAATTCTACTTTCCGGTTACTTTGATTCTCTGTTGTATAACAAGTAGATCTAAGCATTAAGTCTCATCTTTATATCTCTTGTTATTGTAGATCTAAAAATTTCCTTTGTTAAGAGCTTACCTTACAAAGTTTTAGATCTAGTTTGGTTGATACTTGTAGTAGCATCAATGTCTCATCTTATGCAAGTATTAAAATTGTAATTTCTTAGTGTAGTATATTGTCTAATCCACCATTTTGCAGGAAAGAAGCTCGCTAGTTTCTCACTTTTCGTGACAGGTTAAGCAGGAAAATTGGCAAAAATTTAAGGAATGAAGCTGCAAAAAACATTTTTTTGTTTCTCTTCTGAATCCCCTTTCTACCGGTTACTTTGCTTTGCCTCTTTTACCTCTTCTTCATCGCTGCCCTGTTAGTACCTTTTTACTATCCATTTTTCTCTTTTTGGACAGCCCTAGTGTGCCCTAGCTTTCTTTCCTTTTTTGCCTCTTTTTTGCCCAAATTTTTGAACCCTCTTGAACCTTGTTTTTGGCCTTTTTGGCCACTTTTTGTTCACTGTCCCGTTTTGCATTTTTTATGACAGCCACTTATTTCTTCTTTCGTTGCCCCATTTTCTTCAATTTTGTTCATCCCTTAGCTTCTTAGTTGGCTGCCCTATTCTCTCCTTTCTTTGGTTTTGATTCTTGCTTAGTTTGTTTGCCTTCCTTCTCTCATCCTCTATTGTTTCAGCTCTCTTTCCTTTGTTCTTTTTACTCTTTTCAAACTTCTTTCCTTTTCCCTTTTTAAAGTTTAATAAAAGATCTCAAAAGTAAAAATACAAGGCACTCTCCTTTTTACAGGTTACAATATTTGTAGAGTTATTTTACCTTTATTTGAAAAGTCATTTCAAGGATCAAGTTCCTTAAGGCACATTGTATAAAGTTTAATAAAAGATCTCTGTTTGAGTGGGGTTTTTTAAGTCCCCACTCTCTTCCTCCCCCATTTGAGTGTTGATGTAATTATAACTTCGAAATGTATTCACTTGTATTTCTTATCTATTGTAACCCGATGTTTATTCCGGGATGTATTGTAATGTATTTGAGTCATGTCATACCCCGATGTTTATTCCGGGAAGTTTCTATAATGAGAAAGTCATGTCAAGTCATTGTGGGTAACCCTCCTATTGGTAAAGGGTTAAAGTCCCCATAGTTGTGGGACCCTTGAGTTATTAGACTATCTTAGTGAAGTCGACCCTAGGTGAGTCATTGTAAGTCGGGGCAATAGTCCCCACCATTGTGTTACCCTCCTATTGGTCAGAGGAGGCAAAGTCCCCACAAGTGGTGGGGCATTAGGGTTATTAGACACTCCTAGAGATGTCGACTCTAGTAAGTAATTGTTAAGTAAGGCCGACATGTTAGAGTGCACTTCAAGTGAACGGAAGAATATAAATAGAGAGTGAGAGCCTCTCTATTTATCACTTGCAACACACATCACTCACTCACTAAAGTGTGGCGCATTAGTGAGGGAGGAAATACACTGGGACTAGACAAGAAGAAGACTACTGCTGTCGGGAGTGCATCTTACTGTTTTGGGGTCTTACCATTTTGTGCTGATTCTATCTCTGAGGAAGTTGCGGGGTTTTCTCCTTTATGGTTTCTCTGAGGAAAACTCTTTGTGTCTCTTATCTCTTGTGATGTGCTTATGTTTTACTGCTGTGCTTGTTATTCTCTTAGTGAAAAGATCCTAAGATCATAATGCTAGATTATATGATGAAAAACTAACATTGGGGAGGCTTGTGTTGTGTATATGCTTTGATTAGTGTTAGTTTTCATCATTCATTACATCTCATGCTTAGATCACTAATTGTTAATTCATCACTTCTAAGATTGATTACTCAGTTTAATTGTTTATCTTTCTAAGATTAATCAACTACTTAAATCTCTTGAATCTCACCATAAGGTGGATCAAGAGTGCTCTCTATCGGAGAGTTTAAGCAACTAATATCATCTTGTGTTTGTTTAATCAATTAATAATCCATAAGTAAGACTCTTGAACTTGCAGAAACACAAGTCAAGAGCACTCTCTATTGGAGAGCATATTAGATTTGCATAATCCCTGCATTAGCTTCATATATATTAGCTAAGTCTCTTGAACCATGGTCATAAGACGAGGTCAAGAGCACTCTCTGTTGGAGAGTTTTAATTAATTAACTTAATAAAATTCACAAGTCACACCCATTTAATTAATTAACCCCTTTCCTCCTTGCCAGAGTATGCTCTGACTAATCTTAGATTGGAATACCCAGAAACGGCATTGGATCTCTAAACCCCACAAGAGGAACTTAACTAAAACTTTTCCCCATAACCAACGCACCGACTTTGTTTGATAAATACCGAGGCATGTGGGCAAATTCCAAGTGTGGGAACCGGGCTACCTAATCTGGGCACTGGTAGTTAAGTTATTGAACACTTAGCTTTGACCCCAGACAGGTCCGTCATGTCTTCGAACGGAGCCACTAAAGGTATTACCGGTTAGGACATCCAGCTACCATAAGTGAAGATCACAAGTAAAAAACTCTTAAAACTTACCAAGAGCACTTGCAAAACCTAACATTCACTGGCATCTTTTGGGATTCACATCTTTTTATACACGAAGCATCTCTGATAAGTTGACTCCATAGGCACTGGTTCCATCTTTTAGCATTGTTGATAATCTGGGCCATTTGTCCATCGAATGTTTGATTATAAATCATATTTGTGAATGCTTTATCTATTTCGTGAAATTCTCAAATATTTGTCTATCTTTCAATTCCGGTGATAGCAACGTGGATTGCTTTGTCTTGTGTTTAATTCATCACATTAATCATCTTAAATCACAAATAGCTCCTAAACAACACCCATCCGCATCCGAAACATCTAAAAATTAACTTAATTATACATTGAGCCATACAAAACTCTTTGTTAGGGACTACCCCCCTTGGCTTCGTTAGGAGTTAGCATAAACGGAGGAGCTAGGAGTAGGTGACAGTACCTAGTTCTGTGCTTGCCCCCAAGGTCACGCCTCTCCCACTTTCTCAAGCGAGGAGACAGCTTTCGGAAGATTTATGCTGCTGGTGTGCAATCAGCACAACATCTTTTGGCGCCGTTGCCAGGGACAAATCTTTTTGTTGCTGGATGACCTTTGTTTCTTTTAGTCTTTTACATTTTTCCTTTTTGGTAGATTTTAGTCCAATCACTCTCCAAAATTAGACTTAAGTCCACCTAGCGACTCCATTGTCAGTTAACACCTCAAGGTATTCTACTAGAAGAAACTCTGTAGGTTTGTTTGATTTCATCCCTGACCCCAAAAAGGTCTATAGGAGGAGATTGAACAAACTATCTTCTCACGAGATCCTTGCAGAACTTGGATCTGAGTCTGTTTCAGACATCCACCTTTTATTTCCTGAAAACACTAATGCCTCTGTTTCTGACATAATGGGCGAGTATTTTACTCAGCTTGAATTTTTTCAGATAGCAGGTCAACCCCATCGTTTTCCAGATAAAGTTGTCGAGAAGCTCCCGATGTATACCGGCACTGATGCCATTACCTCTGCCATGCACCTCAGGAACTTTTCTAGGTGTATCAACGCTTATGTCAATTATCCGGTCAGCCAACATGATAACGTGTATATGAAGTTATTTGCTCTATCTTTGGATGGAAAGGCCGACTACTGGTATACAATTTACCAAACAATGCTTTTGATAGTCTAGCAGCCTCAAAACCTTTTTCACCAACAAGTTCGGTGAAAAGAAAGAACCGCGGCATCAACTTGCGTCCTTGACCAACATAAAGAAGGAGGACACAGAAACAATGGACGAGTTCAATACTAGGTTCACAGAATTATCAAAAGCCATCCCTACTGAGTATGCCTCAACTAAACCAACCATCCTGGTCTATTACATTGAGGCACTTAGTGGCAAAATGCAGTACCAGATCAGAGACAAGGAGCCTTCTCACTTGCTCCAGGCTCAAGAAATGGCAATTAAAATTGATCTAAACATGTAGTCATTTGGTGAATTTAACCTCCACAGTTATTCAAGGTCTTCAACCCCTCTGAAAATTAGTGAACCTAAAGACAAGGATCCTTTATCAGCTATGAAAGATGCCTATGAAAAACAAATGATTGAGATGAAGAAAAATATGGAGGAGACAGAACAGAAACACTTAGCGCAGTTGAAGGAGATTCAAAATAGGATGATAATGATGGAAAGAACTCAAACTCAGCCTGCTCCTAGAACCTTTCCTGTTAAGCCAACTTGGCAAAGAAAGCCTCCCAACCATGAGTAGAGGCCTCCCCATCAGCTAGAGGCCACTAACATGGTTTAGCAGTATAAGCCATTTTGTAGGGCATGTAAAGACCTTCATGAATAATCTTCTTGTTATTATGCATTCTATGTTCAGAAGCATGGTTTTCTAGAGGGTTGTGGTCCTAAAGCATCATCAAGAGAGCTTGAATACATAAATTGTGTAGATGACATGCATGATATTTCTAGAGAAAGTTGGAGAGAGACAAAACAATATTCAAGAGAGCCTGAATACATTAACACAGTTGGACAGCTCCATCCTTTCGCCACAGAAACTTGGGGTCAAGTCAAAGATTATAGTCAGCAATTGGATGATCTCACTAAAACTTTAGCACTAATTCTACTAATGAGCATAATGATGATAGTTTGGAAGGTTTACTACCTTGTGACCTTTTTTTTGAAAAGATGACTATGATCATGAGGAGGGATATAGAATCAGATGTGATACAAGTGAGGAAGAATCCCTTACATCTGAGATGGATGATAACTTTGAGACTTCAATTAAAAATTCAATCTTAGAAGTTTCATGTGATGAGTTTCCTCCATGCACTCCTCCGGATGACAAATATTTGGAAAGTTGCGTCCCCTATGATATCTTTGAAACCCAGCTTTTTGAAGAAGATTGTTTTGAGCAAAATGAGAAGTATAGACAAGGACTTGATACCAGTGATGAGGCATCTCTCATATCCGACATAGATGGTGATGATGACTATTGGACTTTTATTGAAAATCCAACCTATGATACCTTTGAGAATATTTTTTAGAATCTCATCTATGATATGTCCAGCAAGGGGAGTTGTTATTCTGAGACTTATGAAAGTTATAAGGAAGAGCAATCAAAGTTTTCATATGATCAGTCAGAATTGAATCTAAGAATCAGTAATAAGGATTTAAAAAAACAGTGCGGTGAAGAATCAGATGGAATACAACTAGTTGAAGTTTTTTCTCAGCCATCGTCTTCACATATAGATGTTCCTTATGTTTTGAAGCACCTCGGGGCTTATACAACAAGTTATTATTTGATAAGCCTTGATGATCAGCATGATGGAGTAGTCAACTTGCCGCATTATCCCAATTTGTATATCAGTGCTATCCAGTCATGGATAGAAGCAGCCTGCGCGAGCATCTATCAGTTTGGGAAGAAGTTTGACGACATTATTCATGCCTATGATTCCCTGTCCAGCCCGCCCATTCTAGATCATCACGTAGGTTTGCATTTTCTAAAAATTGTGTCCTTACTTTGGCTGGTAACCAAAGACAAGGCAAAACCTTTTTATATTAATAAAATGCTTAGGTGGCTACACTGGATTTATGATTACACCTAACCTTTTTTGTATCATGCTTAGAGTAAGAAAATAGGCTCCTTAAAGTGAGCGTTTATCTTAGCATTTTTTTTTTTAGGAATAAAATTTCCAGTTAACTTTTGTCATTTCTTTGAATAAAGCAACTTTTGGATCATTGGCTCTTTTTCATAAAACTTGTGCTACTAAGGTTTTTTTTGTCAAGTTGAGATGTTTTTACAGGATGTTTTTCTTGGAGAGTTTAAGCAACTAATATCATCTTGTGCTTGTTTAATCAATTAATAATCCATAAGTAAGACTCTTGAACTTGCAGAAACACAAGTCAAGTGCACTCTATCAGAGAGCATATTAGATTTGCATAATCCCTGCATTAGCTTCATATAGATTAGCTAAGTCTCTTGAACCATGGTTATAAGACGAGGTCAAGAGCGCTCTCTGTATAAAAGTTTTAATTAATTAAGTTAATAAAATTCGCAACTCGCACCCTTTAATTAACTAACCCCTTTCCTCCTTGCCGGAGTATGTTCTGACTGATCTTAGATCGGAATACCCAGAAACGGTATTGGATCTCTAAACCCCACAAGAGGAACTTAACTAAAACCTTTCCCGATAACGAACGCACCGGCGTTGTTCGATAAATACCGAGGCATGTGGGCAAATTCCAAGTGTGGGCGTCGGGCTACCTAATCTGGGCATTGGTAGTTAAGTTATTGAACACTTACCTTTGACCCCAGACAGGTCCATCATGTCTTCAAACGGAGTCACTGAAGGTATTACCGGTTAGGACATCCAGCTACCATAAGTGAAGATCACAAATAAAAAACTCTTAGAACTTACCAAGAGCACTTGCAAAACCTAACATTCACTGGCATCTTTTGGGATTCACATCTTTTTATACACGAAGCATCTCTGATAAGTTGACTCCATAGGCACTGGTTCCATCTTTTAGCATTGTTGATAATCTGGGCCATTTGTCCATCGAATGTTTGATTATAAATCATATCTGTGAATGCTTTATCTATTTCGTGAAATTTTCAAATATTTGTCTATCTTTCAATTCCGGTGAGAGCAACATGGATTGCTTTGTCTTTTGTTCAATTCATCACATTAATCATCTTAAATCACAAATAACTCTTAAACAACACCCATCTGCATCCGAAACATCTAAAAATTAACTTAAACATTGAGCCATAGAAAACTCTTTGTTAGGGACTACCCCCCTTGGCTTCGTTAGGAGTTAGCCTAAACGGAGGAGCTAGGAGTAGGTGACAGTACCTAGTTCTGTGCTTGCCCCCAAGGTCACACATCTCCCACTTTCTCAAGCGAGGAGACAGCTTTCGAAAGATTTCTGTTGCTGGTATGCAATAGGCAAACAACATATTTTGGCGCGGTTGTCGGAGACAAATCTTTTTGTTCTTGGACGACATCTTTTGGCGCTGTTGCCAAGGACAAATCTTTTTGTTCTTGAACAACCTTTGTTTTTTTTGTTCCTCCTACATCAAACAAAGTCATAAAACTTTGGCAGCAAACCAAACCAATCTCATGCTTTTCATCTAAGCTCAATGACATGCAAATATAATAAACCCTGCCTCTCAAATAAGAACTCGGTGCTCAACAAATGTCATGAATTACAGCTTTATGGTTGTTAGAACTAACATATGGAACATACGAGAAAATAAAGAGGCCTGGTGTTTAATTTTTTCTTTCTTTTTATATGGAATTTGACGCCTGTTACTAAGCGCCCGACTGACGATGAGAAAGCCAAAGAACCAAAAACAAGCATTTTCTTTGATACATTCAACAAAACTGTTATAACGGAGAGCTGGATTTCAAATTCCAGCTCTACTCCAAAATGAATCAAATTTCACTGAGAGGTACCCATAATATTCATAGTATTGCTCTTAGCCTCTTCGAGCAGTCTGAAGAACTCTGCATTGGATTGAATGCCTCACTAAAACTAATTCTGAATATGTTTCACTTCACACTTTCCATCAATCCCAACAAGGTTAGTCTGCATAAGTCTGCGTACTTGCTGTGGGGATGGTAACAATTCATACTTTCCATCACAGTTCACAAAGTAAATTGTTGTAGGGATGGCAGTAGCAACTCACTATCTCATCTTTCGTATTGCAAAGTAATGTAATACATTTGATTTTTTAAACCCGTGCTTTTTTATAGCATTGCATCTAATTACGAGGACTTTAGAAACCCCTGTATAAGTATTCTATGCTGAAGTTGCCATTCATTTAACATATGCACAGGGCTTGTCTATGTCACTGATCCATTTCCCTTTGAAACGATTGCTCTTTCCTGTAGGCTTACATTGAATTGTCTTTGAAACCAGTTTTTCATTCCCTTTAATCTATTGAATTCATACATTTTCTCTGTGCTACTTGCTGTATTTACAAGACACTGTCAAAGTAAGGAATTCTGGATAATATTGAATTTGTAAGGACCAAGTGATATTGGCTTTTTGTTTTTTTTCATATGGAAATATGCACGGGAAACCTAGCAATACTTCCCCACATTAGTGGATGGTAGAGGTAGTAAACCGCCGGCCATCCTCGCAGAAGACCTAACCCCAAAGGACTCAAAGCTCGAACCCGTGACCTCTCCCCGAACCAAGAGAGTGTGCGCACGTCTTACCAATTGAGCTAACCTTTGGCTTTTTGTTATTGTACAGGAAACAACATGAGTTCAGGTGGGGAAGCTTCATGGCCATCAAATATTGAAAAATTGAACAATTGCTACAGATCATATCTACCCACAACTCTGTTAATTGATGAAAAATGTCCATTGAAGAGAGTAAACATTAGAGCAAAGAAGAGGGCAAGTAGAATTTTTTTGACATACCAATTAAAAGGCCCAAAGTATTGATGCCTGCTAAATAATTTTGTCAGATTAATATGGTAGCCTCATTAACTTGGGAAACGAACAGGGCATTAACTTGGGAAACGAACAGGGCATTGAGAATTCTGAGAAATGGATAATGCCTTCATGGTGTCTTCTGATTTTGAAACAAATGCAACTTTATAGAGCATTGAAAAAAGCCTCTGATTATTGGCTTACCATAAAAACTCCATTGTCATAACACACTAAACTTTATCAATAGGAGCAAGTAACATAACAAAGCGTTAATTGTGCTCTACGAAAGTAACATAACAAAGTGTTATTTGTGCTCTACGAGACCATATTGTAGTGACGGTTGAACATTGAAGGGAGCACAAGCAAGTACGAAACCATATTGTAGAGACTGTTCAGCTTTGAAGGGACCAGAAGCGAGTATTAGATGGCCTAAAAAATGGAAAATAATAAGTTAAAGGCAAGAATGGTATATTTGAAGAGTACAAAGACCAAAATGGTATATTTGAAGAATACAACTGCCGAGAAATTTAATATATCACATCTAAAATGGAAATTGAATACAATATAGATGAAGTAGTTAAACTTTAAAATAGTTTACAAAAGGATTTCATTACAATAAAATTTATATTTGTAAGTTATGACTGAATCTTAAATGCTAATCCTTTCACCTATGGGTGCAGACATAAATGCACATAAAATTCTTGCCTCTTTTTGTTTTTTGGTCCAGGGAGCTTACTTCATAGATATTAAATGTTGACATTGTTGATGGATAATAAATTAAACCAAAATGAAAATATATGTAATTAGCTTTATAAAGTGTTGCAAAAGCATCCAATTTTCATGTTAACAATCATATAATACTCAATAAATGCTAATTCTAATTTGTTTGAAACATGTAAAAAAAATTGACATTGTAAGAATAATGGCAAGATTGAAATCATATAATACTTAGTAAATGCTAATTCTAATTTGTTCGAAACATGTAAAAATAAAATTGACATTGTAAGAATAATGGCAAGATTGAAATCCTTTGTTGTAAAATTTTTTAAAAACTAAAATGTTGAAGAACTTTGGTAATTTGATGCATAGGCATCTTTCCTTGGTGCAATTGTATTGTCAAACAAATTTGATATGTTTCCTATTAATGTCGTAGAAGCAATTGTATTTGTCACCAAATCCTCTTTACACTTTCCAACACAATTACCACATCTCTCATAGTTGGCCGTTCATCAGGTGATTATGTTGAACAAAGCAAATCAGCCCATATCAAAGAAAGTAGATACGTGTGTACATTATTGTCTTCAAATTCAGCTCTATCCAGCTCACTAAAAAGATTGTAGTCAATTACCTCCTTCACTTTGTTTGGAAATGTTGGTTCACCCACTTGTGCAAGATTAGGTCTCCAGTAAACATGTCACTAGTTGGTTGTTTTCTAGTAAACATTTCCAATAACAAAATGTCATAGCTGTAAACATCTCCATTGGTGGAAACTATATCACCCAATCCATACTTTGCATTAAAGGAAACCTAACAATAAAGATTTACCCCCATAGTGCATACAAAATTGTTAATGAGAAATGACAAGTGGAACTAATGTTTTTAAAACCCATACATGGGAAATACAACCCATAGATCACTTCAAAGCAAGTGTTAAAGAAAGTAAATCACTAGAGGTTGCACCAATTAATCTTTGCAAGACCAAAATTTGACACATAGGTTGTCATGTCTTCATCTAACAACACATTGTTGGATTTTAAATCGCAATGCTCTGCTTGCAAATAAGGTTGTTGGATTTTAAATCGCAATGCTCTGCTTGCAAATAAGAATAAAGATGAAGATACTCCATGACATGGGCCACATCAATGGTAGTGTTTACTCACGTTTCCAATGATACCCTACTCCTACATCAAACAAAGTCATAAAACTTTGGCAGCAAACCAAACCAATCTCGTGCTTTTCATCTAAGCTCAATGACGTGCAAATATCATAAACCCTGCCTCTCAAATAAGAACTCGGTGCTCAACAAATGTCATGAATTACAGTTTTATGGTTGTTAGAACTAATATATGGTTGTTAGAACTAATATATGGAACATACGAGAAAATTAAGAGGCCTGGTGTTTAATTTTTCCTTTCTTTTTATATGGAATTTGACGCCTGTTACTAAGCGCCCGACTGACGATGAGAAAGCCGAAGAACCAAAAACAAGCATTTTCTTTGATACATTCATCAAAACTGTTGTAACGGGGAGCTGGATTTCAAATTCCAGCTCTGCTCCAAAATGAATCAAATTTCACTGAGAGGTACCCATAATATTCATAGTATTGCTCTTAGGCTCTTCGGGCAGTCTGAAGAACTCTGCTTTGGATTGAATGCCTCACTAAAACTAATTCTAAATATGTCTTACTTCACACTTTCCATCAATCCCAACAAGGTAAGTCTGCGTACTTGCTGTGGGGATGGTAACAATTCACACTTTCCATCACAGTTCACAAAGTAAGTTGTTGTGGGGATGGCAGTAGCAGCTCACTATCTCATCTTTCATATTGCAAAGTAATGTAATACATTTGATTTTATAAACCCGTGCTTTTTTATAGCATTGCATCTAATTACGAGCAGGACTTTAGAAACCCCTGTATAAGTATTCTATGCTGAAGCTGCCATTCATTTAACATATGCACAGGTCTTGTCTATGTCACTGATCCATTTCCCTTTGAAACGATTGCTCTTTCCTGTATTTTCTTAGGCTTACATTGAATTGTCTTTGAAACCAGTCTTTCATTCCCTTTAATCTATTGAATTCATACATTTTCTCTGTGCTACCTGCTGTATTTACAAAACACTGTCAAAGTAAGGAATTCTGAATAATATTGAATTTGTAAGGACTAAGTGATATTGGCTTTTTGTTATTGTACAGGAAACAACATGAGTTCAGATGGGGAGCTTCAAGGCCATCAAATATTGAAAAACTGAACGATTGCTACAGATCATATCTACCCACAACTCTGTTAATTGATGAAAAATGTCCATTGAAGAGAGTAAACATTAGAGCAAAGAGGAGGGCAAGTAGATTTTTTTTGACATACCAATTAAAAGGCCCAAAGTATTGATGCCTGCTAAATAACTTTGTCAGATTAATATGGTAGCCTCATTAACTTGGGAAACGAACAGGGCATTAACTTGGGAAACGAACAGGGCATTGAGAATTCTGAGAAATGGATAATGCCTTCATGGTGTCTTCTGATTTTGAAACAAAAGCAACTTTATAGAGCATTGAAAAAAGCCTCTGATTACTGGCTTACCATAAAAACTCCATTGTCATAACACACTAAACTTTATCAATGGGAGCAAGTAACATAACAAAGCGTTAATTGTGCTCTACGAAAGTAACATAACAAAGTGTTATTTGTGCTCTACGAAACCATATTGTAGTGACTGTTGAACATTGAAGGGAGCACAAGCAAGTACGAAACCATATTGTAGAGACTGTTCAGCATTGAAGGGACCAGAAGCAAGTATTAGATGGCAACATAGTATAAAAGAAATAACTCCACTCAGTGAAAATAGTACCTTTTTTCACAAATGCAAAATGATATTTTGCTGTTGGACATGCAGGTGACTTGAACACTTGTGGTCCACAAAGGATAGGATTTCCAATTAAAGACATGACAATTGTTGGATTTGTGAATAAGCCTCCTTTCGGAATTTTCCCTATGAGATTCTTGAAAAAATAAATAAAGTATTGTCATTTTAAAAGAAATGGAAAGATTGAAATCTTTTGTAACAATTTTCACAAACTAAAAGATGCATAGGCATCTTTTCATAGTGCATTTGTATTGCCAGGTAAAGTGGATATGCTTTATCTGGAGAGCTTGCTTCATGAATAGTAATATTGACATTTGACATCTACGATGGATAATAAATTAAACCAAATGTAAATATGCAATCCACTTAGTAAAATGCTGAAAAAGCATCTAATTTTTATGTTGACAATACTATAATAGATAATAAATGCTAACACTAATTTGTTCGAAAAAATTAAAAAAATCTTGTCATTGTAAGAGTAATGACAAGATTGAAATCTATTGTAGCAATTTTCACAAACTAAATTGTTGAAGAAATTTGGTCATTTGATGCATAGGCATATTTTCTTGCTGCATTTGTATTACCAAGTAAAGTGGATATGCTTTACCTTAATCCCCTAGAAGCAATTGTATTTTCCACCAATTCTTCTTTGAGACTTTCCAACTCTGCTACCACATCTCTCATAGTTGGTCGTTCATTAGGTGAATCTTTCGAACAAAGCAAACCAACCCGTAGTAAAGAAAGTAGACATTTGTATGCATTATTTTCTTCAAATTCACCTCCAGCTAACGTGCTAAAAAGATTTTTGTCAATCACCTCCTTCACTTTGTTTGGAAATGCCAAGTTCACCCATTTGTGCAAGTTTAGGTCTCCAAGAAACATGTCACTAGTTGGTCGTTTTCTAGTAAACATTTCCAATAACATAATGCCGTAGCTGTAAACATCTCCTTCAGTAGAAACTCTCTCACCCAATCCATACTCTGCATTAAAGACAACCTCAATCAAAATTTACCCAACTAGTGCATACAAAATTGTTAATGAGGAATGACAAGTGGAAGTAATGTTTTTAAAATGCATACCTGGGGCAATATAGCCCATAGATCCATTCAAAGAAACTGTTGAACAAAGTGAATCAATAGAGTTTCCATCGATTAATCTTGCAAGACCAAAATCTGACACATGGGCTGTCATGTCTTCATCTAACAACACGTTGTTGGGTTTTATGTCACAATGCACCACTTGCACATAAGAATAATGATGAAGATACTCTATGGCATGGGCCACATCAATGGCAATGTTTACTCGTGTTTCCAACCTCAATATACACACATCTTCACCATTGTTGTCATCTCTATCAGGATACAAATGTTTATGTAGGTTTCCATTAGACATAAATTGGAACAGTAAACATTTGAAATTGAGATTTGAACATGAGGTTATGATTCTCACAAGATTCCGATGTCGAATCTTTTGCAAGACAGTACACTCTGCTTTAAAATACTTCTCAACTGGGTGGACTTGCGATTGGAGAACTTTCGCAGCAATGAGTGTGCCATCACTTAGAATTCCTTTATAAACAGACCCAAAAGCACTTGATCCCAACAAGTTGGTCTCAGCGAATCCGTTAGTTGCTATGTGAAGCTCTTGAAACGAGATCCTTTTGTGCTCTAACTTTTGAAAAATAGCTGGTGAGAAATCAAAGTTTTGTATATGTATGTGTTTTCTCCAAAAGAATCCCAAAAGTAGGCAACATAGTATAAAAGCCATAGCTCCAATAAGTGGAAATTGTACCTTTTTCACAAATGAAAAATGATCTTTTGGTGTTGGACATGCAGGTAACCTGAATACTTGTGGTCCACAAAGGTTAGGATTTCCAATCAAGGAAATGACAATTGTTTGATTTGTGAAAAAACTTCCTTTCAGAATTTCCCCTACGAGATTGTTGAAAGACAAATTCAAAAACTGAAGCATTTTCAAGTTTTGGAGAGTAATTGGTATTGTACCTAATAAGGAGTTGAAAGAGAGATCTAGGCTCATGAGACTTTGTAAATTTCCAAGTGAATCTGGAATGGGGCCTTGAAAGGAATTTCTAGATAAATTCAATAATTGTAGTTCACTACAACTTCCAAGCGTAGATGGAATGACCCCGGTCAATTGATTCGCAGAAATGTCTATAGCTTGTGCCATTGCAATTTTGCCAATCTCCAAGGGCAAGGAGCCTTCCAATAAATTCCATGACAAATTCAAATAGAATTGTAGATTATGAAGTTTAGCAATTTCTCGTGGTATGCTTCCTGTGAGCATATTGTCAGAGAGATCAAGTAGCTCCAAATTTATGCAATTTCCTAAGGAAGTAGGTATGCTTCCTGATAATTGGTTGTGATGAAGGGAGAGTCTTCTTAGTTGTTTAAGGGGTGCAAAGGAATTGGGAATCTCTCCAGAGAGCATGTTTTTGCTAATGTCCAAGAGACCAAGGTAACGTAACTGTTCAAAGTCATTAGGGATGTTTCCTTCTAATTTGTTGTTTCCTAAATACAATCTTTCTAGTTTTTTAAGGTCTTGTAAAGGTGGAATGCTACCGTCTAAAAGGTTTCCACTTAAATTTAGATAGGTTAGGCTACTAAGATTGCCTATATGTGGAGGGATGTTTCCTTGTATGTTGTTGTTTGCTAATGACAAGTAAGACAAATGGGTAGAAAGTCGTGCTATGGTGAGAGGCAACACACCACTTAGTTTATTGTTTCTCAAGGTTAGTTGTTGTAGGCGAGAACAATTGGTAAGAGACACAAGAAAGGGCATGGTTGTTGCACTCCCGCTATCAAGCTCATTCACGCGTAAGCCTAGTTTTTCAAGGAGTGACAGTTTACCCAACTCTACTGGCACACTACCATTCAACTTATTTTGACTGATAATGAGTACTCTAAGTTTTGAACAATTTCCAATGGAATTTGGTATATTTCCACTAAGTTGATTTCCCCATAAATAGAGTTGGCTCAAGTTTACAATATTGAACAAAGAAGTGGGAATGCTACCAGACAATACATTTTCTGAAAGGTAAAGCACTTGCAGATGAGTGAGTAAACCCAATTCTTGTGGAATGCTACCACTGAGTTTGTTTTCTGCAATTCTCAAGTCAATCAAAGCAGAGATATTGGACAAAGAAGTGGGAATGCTGCCAAACAATTCATTACTAGAAAGAGAAAGTGTTTGCAATTGGCTAAGCAAACCCAGCTGTGGTGGAGTGACACCAACCAGATTGTTTCTTGACATATCTAAAACAATCAGTGTTGAAAGATTTCCCAAGGAAGAGGGAATGGTACCTGTGAGACTATTTTCTCCCAAGTAAAGATGTTGCAAGTGTGAAAGGGAACCCAACTCCCCAGGGATATTCCCGCTCAAAGTGTTGAAGGCGAGGGCCAACGAAACCAAATTCCTGCAACCGCTTAGCTGACTTGGGATATTTCCTTCCATTTGATTGGCATTCAACCAGAGCGTTCTCAGATGGAAGAGGCCTCCCAATTGAGGTGGGATGTGACCGTGGAGCATATTGTTTGAAAGATTGAGGGTGCGGAGAAAGGAGAGATTGCCGAGGGATGGAGAGATGGTGCCGCTCAGATCCATGGCACCGAGATCGAGGGCGACCACTCTGTTTGGTTGAAAGCGGCTACAGGTAACGGCAGTCCAGCGGCAAAAGGGGAGTGCGGGATTCCAAGAGGCGATGGAATGATTAGGATCGGTGGTGATAAGGTTCTTAAAGGAGAGTAGGGATTGTCCATCATCATGGAAAGATTGCGGAGAGGAGGAGGAAAAGGGGAAAACAAAGAGGAGAAAGAGCAGAACAAAAGCAAAACAGGGAGACGGCATGATGCAACTATTGCAGAAAGAGAGAGCAAATGTTGCAGTGGGTATGGGGCTTCTGCGGCAGCAGCGAGTGTTTAAGAACGGAAGGAGAGAGCGATGTGAACGTCGTGGTGGAGGCGGGGCCGGGCAACAGCTATTCATTCATCCTAGAGAGGGGGTTGTATGGTGTGGGGACAGGGTGAAAGACTTAATCAGCGATCAAATTTGAAGGGCTGGCCTTAGTTTTAGATAGAAGATTATTTATTTCGGTTGTCCTTTTGTGATGAAGGGTTTTAGCGATCAAATTTGAAGGGCTGGCCTTAGTTTTAGATAGAAGATTATTTATTTCGGTTGTCTTTTTGTGATGAAGGGTTTTTAAAAAAATTCACATTTCAAATGGTAATAACATATTGATTGCAGGCTTCATTAAAAAAAATGTGCTAAAGAAATAATGCATTTCAATTAAATTTATGACACAAAAAATTTGAAAATGAAACTTGTGGTACCTTCAAGTGGGAACAATTTACTAAATTTGGCAATAACATATTGATTGCAAGTTTCATTAAAAAAAACGTGCTAAAGAAATAATGCATTTCAATTAAATTTATGACAAAAAATTTTGAAAATGAAACTTGTGGTGCCTTCAAGTGGGAACAGTGTACCAAATTTTGATCCCTCAATTGGTTCCATTATAGCGATGGTGATGAGATGTTTTTAAGTGAAGATGTCTATATATATATTACATACACATATTAAATATATGAAACTAAAAAATCTATAAAGTATATTAGAAAGGGGAAATATTTATATATTCTTCTTTAGTAAACTAAAGACAATAAAAAGTTGAAACTATAATATTATAAAGAGTTAATATTCATAAGTGAAACAAAACAAATATAGTGTGGTGACACAAATGATAAAGGTGATATATAAATCCCAAAAGGTGACGTGCCATGTTATGATGCATTAAGGAATTAAAAGTGATAATTAGCACGGATGCTTAAGATGTGTGCGTTGGCCACGTATACGTCAATTCGTGAGTACATTATTATGATTGGTTAATTGATGGACAAGTTATCATGGTTATATTAATTTTTAGTAACTTGGTTGGTGAATCATTGTAGTATTACTTATGTATTGAATTTATAAACTAGCATACCCCCAAAACGGGGGAAATGAACGTCGAGAAGAATTTCTATATGTTGTGAAATGAGAGAATGTGAAGAAAACAATAGTTAAAGCAGCTAAGAAACTGTCGAATTGTACTTTTGAATAGTTCGATAAGTAAAACGTACATCAATCATACATAATTTCTTAGATAATTAAATTTGTTAATGTGTTGTCGCCTTTATGTATTTGCTATACTTTTTTTTCTGAAACTATGTTAGGGACAGTTATAAAAAATGGCTTATGCTTTATTAGTATAGCATAATTGTTGCTTTGACTATCACATGCGAAAAGCCTTCACAATCAACAACACAGGAGTAAGTAACTTGTTGATGCTTCAAAAACATTTAATAGAGAAAATTTTGCATTAATAAGTAACAGTTTCATAAAATTGAGAATGTTGTAGGTTTAATAATCAAAAGTTTGACACCGATTAAATGCAGTATTAAGTAACATGTCTAAATTATTGATATCCAACAATAAGGATTCAAATGTTGAACCTTGTACCATATTTTCCGTGATGTGTGAGTAGTGAAGTGAAGATGATATGTTGAGAATATGCAACGAAATGTATAAATTTTTGGAAATACTAATAAGCTATAAATAGAAACCCGTGTGAGTGATGGTAAGTAAAGTGAAATTTGCATGTTTTTTTTCATACAAGAAAGTATTTAATTGTTAACAATAGAACAAAGGGGTAGGTAGTGATCAAGTTTTCCTCTAATTATATTGGCAATCAACATTGGGATGTTCATTTGGCGAGGAGAGTGCATGGATTGAGAGTTACAATGTTAAATGTGAAAGAGATAGAGAATGCAAGTGTGCCTCCTCTTTCTTTCAAAGTGAGACATATGAAGAGTCTTGTATCTTTGCATATCATTCAAAGGAGAATGATGGTGCAATTCGAATTCCTTGTAATGTTGTCATTTGTGACATTTCCGTGAAGGTCAAGCCCTAACATTCAATGTTACCAATGTCAATGGTTGACCTTGTTAAAGTCAAGCCTTCAGATTTATGGATAGTCAATGCCCAAGCCATCTTGAGGGGGATTTGCTTCCTGTTACTTCGTTGTATGGGTGGAATTGGTATGTTCTTTGGTTGGGATTGGTCTCATAGAGAGCCAATGTAATTATCAAATTCCATGACAACATAGGATGGAAACTTAGGAAGGGTAAATCCAGGTGTGTAAACAATTTGGATGATCACTCCAAGAGCACCATTTACTAATCCCGCTTTAACCCACAAATTGTAGGATAACATGACTCATTGCCCGACACATAGTAATATTTCTTTTTCAATTTGATGGTCATCATCTTATTCTGCATCTACTCTAGTGGTGAAATCTAAGACGGATCTTGCAATAGGCATAGCCAACGATTGGAGCATGTATTTGTTATGATTGTTTGCAAGCATGTTCCTTGCAAATAGATGTATTGGTGTGTCAAATTGTGAATGCTACTCTATTGACAAGAATCTATTAGTTCTAGACTGGAGGAGGGTCTAGTCCTCCATTGTTGGTGTAGCATTGCGGATGTTTGTCAGTAGCTGAAGGAAACGTAGTTGAGTGACATCAGTTCCTATTTGTCGAAATATTGTTTCCAAAATGATTACAATGGTAATGTCTATTCATAAAGACTTTCCTAGAGTTTCTCCTACATATATAGGCATGTCCATCACAGGTGGGAGTTGGCCCAAATCACCAACAAGAATTATTAATGGATTGTTGAATGAGTCGTTGTTTGTTTTTGGAAAGCATTCATACAAACGACTCTCAATATGCACGAATAGCTTAGGCCCTATGAAACTCATTTCATCAATGAGAATGTATTGAAAATGTTTCATCTCTTCTTGGAACACTGATAGGGCTTGTCCATGTAAATGCTTCATGTCTTTTAAAGGAATCCAAAGTCATGCATGTATGTTGAATGTTGCAACACCAGTAGGGGCGAGGAGTAGCACTAGAATATGGCTAGTGATTGATTGACAAGATAGTGCATTTTTAATGGTGCTGATAAGGTATGATTTACCTGTTCCTGTCGTGCCTTGGATGATCATTCGTAATGGCTCCTTTGTTCCTTGTACCTGTGAATGTTGTAGGACTATGTCAAATGCAAGTTGTTAATTGTGAGACAATGCATTTGTTGAAGTAGGTAGGGGATTGTTATCTTGTATTACTTCCCCACTCTTGCGCTTGTATTCGATGTAGGTTGGCGTTGTCTTTAGTGTATTTCTTGATATTCCTAGATGATTCCATTCATGGTTGGTGTCAAAATATCGAAAGCCAAGCATGTGAAGCTCATTAATGTGGACATTTCCTATAGGGAATAATCTTGACAAAGTTTTCTATTCATTCATATCCATATTGGGATGGATGGTAGGAGTGGTATCCTCATCTTCAGATGTTGGTTCATCGGGAGTGGTTGTAGGGATGAGGTCAACATGCCATGCACTATAGGTATTTCTTATGTTCTCCCAATTTGACAAAATGACATGTGATGTAAGGCCTGTGTCTTCATCCAAAGTATGCAAACAAGCACAAAATAAGTTATGGTAAATCTCTATTGTCGCTACAATTTGGAAATTACTAGGTTAGGTTCTGAGTTGCTTTCTAATCTAGGGATTTTATAATAAAAAACCTGAAAGAAGAAATCTATAAAATTTGGCAGTCCTGGGGCTGGGCGTCTGTGATTCAATATGAATTCAATTTCGAAGTTTAGAATGTGTTGGTTTTACATTAACCAGCTCAAAAACTCATGAAAATTGTACCCATGGAGTCTATTTTCCTAATGGGTAGGCTATTCCATCATTTTGCAGAGCTTAACACACCATGAATACGCTTTCTCTGAGGTGATTTACAGTTTTCTCATCAATTGTTTTTGAACAATCATAGCAAGCCAGCCAAAGAACCGACAAGAACAACAAACATGGGTAATCAGGCATGGCCTTGATGTGTGCGATACTTCACCAAGGGAAGAGAAACATATCGAGTGTTTTACCATTACTGATAATTTGTGTTGATTGTCACATGAAAATGCATTGCAAACAACCATATCAACATGCATGCATTTAAACAATAACACATTTCTAACCTTGGCGAGTATTGCGTTGCTTTAGCCATGCAACTTTTGTTATGGTGGTTTTGGTTTAAATTTTAAATATCAAGTTACGTTGATTAATTAACTCGTTTCATGTATGTTTAGAGAAAAAACTTGTTTCACTTCCTTTGTTTTGACCAGACGACTAATGCACAAGTGACACATATCCAAATTGTTTTAAATCTATCATGGTTTACCCAAAAGTCATATTTAATTTGTTTGGACTAGACACGAATCAATCCCAACGCTAACAAGTATAACTAGCACAGGATGACACGTAGAGATATCATGCACTTCATAACCGTGTCAATTGATATTGATTCATCCATTATTCAACACTATCTTGATGCTAAGAAGTATACCTAGCACAGGCCGACACATAGAGCTAACATGTACTTCATAACCGTGTCAATTGATATTGAGTCACCCATTATTCTTAGTGTTGGAATGCATAAAGTATCACTGCCTCATCATACCATACCACCATACTAGGAAGAAGAAAGGATTGATATCACATTAAAACACAAAGATCTACTCCATGAAGGAAAGGTCAGTATTACCCACATAGCTGTATATTATGACATCCTGGTTGGGATTGATAGGACACTGTCTTTTTTCATTACTTTTATTTTTTTGTCCATTCGTTCCAGAAATTGCAGTAAGATAGATCTCAAGGTCAAGTCTATGGGCACGTTCTTACAAGCGACCAACCAAAAGGATGAAAATGGACCTCTTAGTTGTTTTTTATTTTATTTATTTATTTATTTTTCTTTCTCCTCTTAAAACTTTACAAACGATTGATTGGGTCGTCGTTGTTTGTCAACACAAATACTTTTACATAGTAAAAATTTGTCTCCTAGATTGATTGTGTCATCGTTGTTGGTCAACATGAATAGTTTTACATAATAAAAAGTTCTCTCCTCTGGTAAAAATATCAATCGTTCTTAGTAGGTCCTTAATTTCTTGAAATGTGAGTATGCAACTTTTATCCACCCCACCTACAAACAAAATATGCAATCCCTAAAACAAAGCCACCAAATCAATGATTACCATGAAAAAAACCAAGATATGCTTATGAATCAATCTATACATAAGTTTTGTCCACAGAGAAATCAAATAACTGCAATAAATAAATATGTATACATGCATACAAAAATCAATAGTGAGGCATACAAAAACAAACTGAACTCGATCATATAAAAATATATAGTGTTTAAAGTGCATATTTTCTAGTCTATAGAACTGTGGGTAAGGTTAATGCATACTTTATCACAACTTTATGCATAACTTAATATACATTTTATGACATGTTATGCCAAAAGAAGCTAGTAGAAATCATTAACCAAAATAGAGCATTAATATCATTTTGGGTCGGTACTTTCAACCCATGCTACGAGACATTAAAAAGTTATAACAATAGTGACAAGTGGCCAGGGATTATTTTAGGCGCAAATTTTAGCCCAGTGGGCTATTTTTCCATGTTTTTCTCCCAAAAAAATTCACCATTTTGCATTTTTTGAAACCTTATTTCACCTAAATTTGATGGGGTAAAAATTTTTCACCCTAAAAATCGCCAAATTATTATATAAAGGATATAAAATCTTTGGAAATTAAAATAATTTTTTAAAACTATCGCCAATCATTTTATAGTTGGGGTTTTAAGAATCGGTAATATTCGCCAACATTTATACACTTTTAAAAAGTATGGTTCCTTAAAATCATCCCTGCAAGTGGCAAAGATTAATGATTTAACAGTGGTGAAATCTCCATGTGGAATACACTTCACATGTGCACTCCCTATGTATTAATTTCCTAACATAAAAATTTCCACACGCACTCTCGGTGAATTGTTGTGTAGTTCTATGGAGCTCGATGATACAGGTGAAGGAGCTCGATGATACTGGTGGATGGTAAAAGAGACTACCATTATTATTTGAACAAATTAGAGAAACCAAAGACATCCACTTTGGAAAGTGAAGGAGTCTCGTCAAGTATCAAGCGTATATAGGGGAACTTATTATATGTAGAGAATGATAATATGTTGTGTAGATATTTGCAATAAATAGCATGGCACTCGTGGTGGGATTTTACAACATCATATATTCCAAAACACATACATACAAAACAATTGTTGGTTAAATTTTAAGGTGTACATATGAAAAGACACATTACAGGTTGATTACTATAATTAAGTAAATTAAAAACATGCACAGGTGACACCGCATGTCCCAATATGATTGACAATTGGCGAGTGTTTACTATGGCATTGGGTTGGAAGGAGACTAATCCAACAACATCGTATATAATGAATTGAATAACTCTCGGCCAGTTCAGGGGTTTGAATCCAAAGTATAATGCAAGTCGACTATTTCCATAATTCCAAGCCAAACTTAACAATGGTTGCATCCAACATGTCTAGCATAGTATACGATATCAATCCGTGACCAGCCAAGCCTCAATCAGTTAGTAGAGCATACAACAATTATCTTGGGATCAAGGGATGGCCGAGGTGTTCCATCTTTAATTTCCGCATTGAGCCACCCACCAATATACCTTAGTTATTATTTCTCAGAATAGATAGAGATGACTCTATGTGCGAGATATGAAATATTTGCTTGTCTCCATCGATAGCTTCTCATGGCTTAAAATCTAGCGTCTTTGATAGCTTCTAGTGGATTGAAATCTGACGTCTTCTGTGGAAGGTAATAATATCAAATTATACCATTGTTCACAGTTATTATCTTTAATTATAAAAAAATGGCGAATTCAAATCTTGGACACTTATTTAAACTATGAGCCTTACTGTGAGATTCAAGTTGTAATAAGTGCAGATTGTTTTTGTTATCGATTGGCCAATAAGTTCAAGTAGTATTTGGGCCTTCTTTCTCTTGAAAGGTTGAGGGATTTCTTGTTTTGAATAGGATTGATTCTCTGACATGGTCAGCTACGAAAGAATAATAGTCCAACTCCCTATCATGCATGGATTTGTTTAAGCTCATTGTACTCGAAGGCACTCTCCCCACCCCTTTCAGCTATATGCTCGACGAAACTCCTCTCTCATGAAGAAAAGGTCAATACTTCCCACATAGTTGTATATTACGACATCCTGGTTGGGATTGATAGGACACTGTCTTTTTTCATGTGTTCATGCTGGTTGAGATGGTTAACGTAAAACCAACACATTCTAAGAAAACTCATGAAATTGTACCCATGGAGTCTATTTTCCTAATGGGTGGGTTATTCCATCATTTTGCAGAGCTTAGCACACCATGAATACGCTTTCTTTGAGGTGATTTGCAGTTTTCTCATCAATTTTGTGTAGTGACATCAATTCACTCTAAATTTGTAGTGGCGTAATTTATGATTTTGCAATGGGTTTATTATCATTCATTCTCCATGAACATAGTAACTAATTACATCTATGTATTTTCAACAAATTTATAGGTTTGAAGTAGATCTGTTAGAGAAATTTTCCATGAGTTTGCCTCCAGAGCAATCCAAGGGTAATTTCAGAAGGCAGATATGAGTTTGGACGGGGAGCCTCACCAGATGCATCCATAAGTAAAGGACCCACCAAGCACAACTATGCCACCACCACCATCCATCTTGCCCTGATAGCCATTGTTGTAGTTCTCATTCTAAACTGTTCCTAGTTTCTCCACAAGGTAGGGGGATTTCCCTCCCCTGATTCCAATTTTATTAGTTGACTTAGATTTCCTTCCCCTCTTCCAAATTTTATTAGTTGATTGAATCTCAGGGAACAAATATTTAAGTTTTGTAAACATTAAGCTCCCAATTCATGGCGATCATGGCTCCTTTTTAGAACTGACAGATTAATAACCATAAAACTTACGAAAACCCAATTCATTGCTGGACAGTGGACTTTGTCTAATTTCCCTTGCAACCAAAGCCATGCTTACAGAAAATTCATAGAGACCCAATGTTTTTCCTTTGGAATATTCATCTCGTTTGAAATTGACCTAGCCAATTCAAATTTTTTGAACTCACTCAATTATTGAAAAACAAGACTTCGACAAAATATATATTGAGGTTACAGTCAATTCAAATTAATTGATGAGAAAACTGCAAATCACCTCAAAGAAAGCGTATACAAGGAATGCCTAGTTCTTCATACGGGACTGGCTTTCCCGTGAACCTATTTATTAGTTCCTTCAGAGTGGAACGATCGCTAGAGGTGGAGTAAGAGTGCGAACCTATAAAACCTCAAACGGTGGTTGCTAAAGCTCCAAAGAAATATAGAAGACTCAATAGACTAATCTTAACTGGCTTTTTAAGCATGTCGTTTTTCTCATTCTACAACATATAACGATAAAAATACAAAAAATTCACGAATAACTCCAATATAGCTATGTTGCACTGGAAAGTAAATGTTCACACATTAATGTTTTGGTTACACATGGCAGGTTTTTCATTTGTTCTCGACAGACCGACGAATCTGGTAGACAAACAACCCCTAAAAAACACCTTCGACGTAATAAGTGTTAGAATATATATATATGAGTTTAAGATAGTAGCATGACAAATGAGACTTTGCAACCATGTTTATTAATATTTTATTTATTTAAATAAATTTGTTATTTCTTTGAGAAAATAAACTTATTGAGTGTGAATATTATTATATTGGAATTTATTGATGGATAAGGAGGAGGATGATGACTTTTGGGTTAAAATTACGAGACTTGAGTTTGGAAGAGGGAGGTTCTTTTCTTGAATATATTTTTGTGAGAGTTTTGGAAGGGATTGGGAAATTTGGGACATTTTGGGGATGAATAGTATAGAAGGGTTGGAAGAGTTTGAGAACTCTTTGAAGAATTGATACATGGCTTACTCGTGCATCATTGTTTTGTTCTCTAGGGGTCTCAAGCATAGAGGGCCAAGAGTCTATGTGGATGGCTCTTGGGGCTAGGGAGTCGGCTAGACCCCTAGTTGGCTAGGAGGTAAAATCGTGGTTTTGCTTTGCGAAATCAAGATGGAAACTTGAGGAGAAGATGAAAGCTTGCTTCGGTTAGTATTCCTCACCATTATCATCGGTCATTAAGAGGTATTGTTCTTGTGATTATAAGTAATTCTATGATGTTATAAACTACTTAAATGTTATAATGGTTACATGATGCTTATATGTTACTAAGTCATATATTTAAGAAATCCACCATTTGAATTTGTATTAACAATATCATGCATTTCTAGAATGAAAAGAAAATAGATGTTTAATTAGATTAAAATTTATAATGCCAATATAGGCATTACACATAGTATCAGAGCGTAGATTCAAACACTCCGGCCAATATGGCTATCATATATCTGTAAATTTTACCAAATATATATAAATCGTTTCTTTGTTGTCTTTATATTTTGTACTTATTAAATATTTGTAAGTAAAATATGTTCATAAAATATGAAGCAACAAGAACTTAAATCCTAGGAAGAATTTAGTTTCAACAACATTGAGGGGCAATTATATATTTTTACAATCGCCAGCTTGGGGCAATTCAATGTCAATGCTAGTGAGCTAGTACTAGTGATATTTTATAGCCATTTCCTGAAAAAACTAAAATACTTGATTTTGGGTGCGGAAATTTTCACCCTCAGTATATTCCTCTTAAGATTGGACTCACCCTAATGGTGGTTAAACGTGCAAGAAACATTTAGAAACATTATTGAGCAATAATCTCCTCTCTTCTCCTATCCAGTCCCTTTGAAGCCTTATTATTTCCATTGCATAAAAAACATTCTGAATTTGTTTAGTTTACTCTTCAACAAGATATGCATTTAATTTGGGCATAAACTCAATCGTAGCTGTGACGTCCTACCATAGGATGTGGCTGCAGGTGCAAAGCTAATATGTCACCTGGATCTCAACTTTCATTGGTATCATCTTCCCTCTCGTACCCTTTATTTAACTGGTTAAATACATATACTTCCCCTTAAATTATGCATGGGAAAAGAATCACATGGATTTCAGTGGGGGATAAGCGTTTACTTGGAGATACTAAATTCCTGGATCGAGTTTAGAAAAAAATATGATAAAAATCCAATAACATCATTGTGTTTCATGTGATTAAAGTTTCATGAAAATACTTTTTCAATAGCCTGATGGTAAGGATAACCAGTGTGAACAAAAATACATTGTCAATTTTTTTTACAGATGATTGCATTTACTGTTAAGTATTTGGGCCAGGAATTTTGGCGTAACTGTAGAACACTTATCCTCACCTCTTTGATTCGATGTTAATCTCGTAGATCATGCGTGTCCTATTGTTGTTATCTCCCAATCACTTTTGGTAGGTGGAGTAGAGTATACCTTAAGTATATCTAGAGTCGTGAGTTCTTTCCCTTGTCTTTGATATGATGATGAAAAGCATAATACAAATGATTTTTGAATTGAAGTTATCTCCCAATCACTTTTGGTAGGTGGAGTAGAGTATACCTTCAGTATTTCTAGAGTCGTGAGCTCTTTCCCTTGTCTTTGATATGATGTTGAAAAGCATAATACAAATGATTTTTGAATTGAATGTTCATTGATGGGCCTGCGATGTAGCCACCAGGGGATGAAATGGAGTCTCATCATCTATCATCTATGGCTTTACCAATATTATTCCTGTTAATCCTTTCAATATGTTCATTTGTTTTTCTGTGGACCTGCTCTTCAATAGCGTGACCAATTGCATATTGTTATAATTTTTGTTTATTTGGGTCAACATGAACAATAATTTATGTTTTTACTCATTCATACGACCACCAAGATTGTGTGAAGCATAAAAATATCTCTATTGGGTCCACCACCCATCTCTCCTTAGCATTGGAAGTCTCTTGAAAACTTATGGAAGATGCACAATCTTCTAGCTCCTCAGTTAATTGATCACTTGCAGCTTTTCAAGCTGGCACATTAACTAACTACAATCATTCCTATATTTGATTTTATTAACATCAAAAGAGATCAACATGTATTTATGCAACATTTAATTGGAGTCCCATCCCAAATAGAACGACTTTCACTTAAAAGGTGAACGCTTTACCGAACATAGTAAGGGAATTTTTGTGTATGGGAGGGTAAGTGCCTTCCCAGTTTTGTTATTATAGGAGGTGGGTGCCTTAACAGTACAGTTATTAGAGGAAGTAGGTTCCCTATCATTTGAGTTATTAGAAGCTATGGATGAGAGTAGTAAATTTATCGATAGGACCACAACCAGACCGAATAAGGGGTTTGAATTCCTATCTGTTTAGTTTCAATTTGAGAGTTTAATTGTGCAAGTTGTTCATAATTGTTGTTTCCAACTGAAAAAATCATTAACATGGCAGACATATACACACATCCCTCTACATGGATTCATGTGGAACAATTCTCGACTTTTATTTTTCCGAACGAACAAACGATCTCACTGCTCTAGTCTCTTTCCTATTTATCGCACATCACAATGGCATATGCTTGTTCTTCTGTCATAATATATTTCCTTATATTTATGCACAATCTTTGTATGGGTTTAGGCCTTGATATCTGGTGGTTATTTCATGTCTGTACATAGATTTGAATGTTGGTCATGACTTTAATCAAGAAAAGAGCCATGGGAAACAAAGGAAACAGAACAGAGAGAGAAAACACATATTCAGGGGTGTTCTTGGGATATGCATAATAATGTGGGCAATGAGAAATATTCCTAGTTGCATGGCCACCACAAGAAATACGCCAGACAATTTCACCGCCATAAATGATCGAATGGAGAAGATGAGCGAAGCCAGAGGGTTCAGTGTGAGGAAAATGTTCTGTAAGCCATGGATCCTATTGTACTTCCCATGAAGGCCACATTCTTTGTTCTCATCGATGAAGCCCCAACGAAGCTAACTGTCGAATAGAATATATGTTCTATATTTCGACACTTAATTGTCAACCCAGGTCTCATAATATTTGAGGCACAAACAATGTATGTGTGGGGTTGAAGCTTAAACTAGCTTGATATAGCCTAATTTAACTTGACATAATGCCGAAAAATACACAAAACAATCAAACTAGCCCAATCATCTTGGGAGAATACCCATCATAAGGTGACGATATCTACCGAGTTAGGTCATTAATTCCTATGTTGGTGATTGAAACTATTAAAAATAAAAATGTGAGAGCTTCAAGATTAAATTAAATCAATATCGAAAGATTTCCCTACTTACTTCAAAACGAGAGCAATTAAATCAGATGTTGTTGGTGTACGTGGAAAACCAAGAAATAATTTAAAATGCTCTTTAATTAAACTAAAATCTATTCACACCAAACCATTCATCAATTGTAAATGAAAACCAAATCATAAATAGAAATAAAAGTGCAAATAGCAAGTTAAAAATGCAAGAAAGGATATTTAAAATCTATCACTAAGTTATTTACAAAACATAACCAATTACGGTATTGTGGGTGTCATCATCATTCCAAACCAACCCGAAAATAAATATTAAAATATACAAAATACCAGTATTTATGTTTCTAAGAAAAGTTGTTTCCTAAATGAGTACCAAGCATAGAGGTAAAATACGAAACCAGTACTACACACCCGATCTAAACTATTTTCTAAAAATCCATATAACACAGTCAAAGTTTAATTACACAAAAATAGCAATTTAAGTTATAATCTACAAAGGTAAAAGATCTGCAAAACATATCATGAATTTCGAAAGAATGAATACTTGTTGTTAATCCTCCATCATATTTACTAGAATTATGTTCTAAGTCCGTCTATCACAACAATGTACCAAACCTCATATCATATTACTATAACCTGCCTGTATTATGATTGATCCAATTAAAATCAAGTTCATTTCATTCTTCTCTTATTTCGTTCATCATTATTATTAATTGTTTCAGATTGATTTGATTTGTGCAGGGTATGTTGATCATTACATAAGTCGATCTAATTCCATTAATAAAATATTCGTGAACATATGACCATCTGATCCTTAAAAACAATCACCATTCTTTTCATTCATCAATCCATCTATGCACTAATTCAATAATTGGTCCTACAAGTAAAATATAAATCCAACGACTGTTTGGAAAAAATTACTACTTTAAATCGTATCAAACCATAGCGAAATAATCTTCAAATCTATCTACGAAGAAATTCTATGCAATTCCAAAATAAATACTCCGCAATTAAACTTATGCTGAATTTAAACGAGTTTCATCTAATCTTAACACGATTTTATAAACTATGAGAAACACTATTGAATCTGAAACAATCCCTATGAAATTTAATTAAATTCTATAAAATGAAAGTGAACGTTTATGAAATTTAACAGTCTCCATGTACAGATCTAAGTGGTAACAATCACTCTAGAATCATCAATCCATAAAATGATTTTCTTATTAAACAAAGATATGTAATTTCAATAAGATTGAAAGTACTATTTAACCAATTTGCAATAACTAAAAACAAAATATTAATCTAGAAGGTTGAAAATGAAGACTACGCTACCTCTCATGGAGGGCCATTGCCACTTGAGACAACTAGTCTAAGAGCGCCTCAGTACAAATGCAGTATTCAAAACATCAATGGCATTCAAGAAATCCTTCAACCATTCAATTTCTTATCCAACTATTCATCCATGTAATGCGAAGAAAAAGAATTACCAGTGCAAAATGCCGAGTTTTATTATCATCTCCCTATCCTTCAATTACATTAGCAAATATCATCTCGATAATAAGATTCATCCCCCCATCATTTCTTCTCATACCTTCCTCCCATTTATATACTTACATCAAGTCTGAACAACCTTGAACAAACTTCCCCAAATTCAGAATTCGTTCAAACAACTCAGAAAACGACCAACACAAAATCTAGGTTTTTCACACATATTGATACAAATTAACAAAATGCCCTATCGATATCTATTTGAAGGTTGTGAATTTAGAGAAACAATTTATGGATTTTGTAGTTAGCTTTATTATCCATAAATCCATTAGATAGTTTGGTGATATATGATCCCACATGCACACAAATTGAGGCGCAATATGCCCTCCAAAACAAATTTTCTACTAAAAATATGGGTTTGTCTTTTTTAGAGATCTTCAATTTTCTTGGAACCCATGCATCCAAATCAAAACTGTTTTCTATGGGAGGTATATGAACTCATTATCTAAACATCAATGTGGCCAAATTGGTTGAAGAGAACTGAAAGTATGAGAATCAATAATATTCCTTGTAAGTGTCGGAACGAGTGCCAGATCATGTGTGACTGTTAAACCCGCAAATGATAATTATGCCCAAACGACCAACACAAAATCTGGGTTTTTCACACATATTGATACAAATTAACAAAATTCCCCATCGATATCTATTTGAAGATTGTGAATTTAGAGAAACAATTTATGGGTTTTGTAGTTAGCTTTATTATCTATAAATCCATTAGATATTTTGGTGATATATGATCCCACATGCACACAAATTGAGGCGCAATATTCCCTCCAAAACAAATTTTCTGCTAAAAATATGGGTTTGGCTTTTTTAGAGATCTTCAATTTTCTTGGAACCCGTGCATTCAAATCAAAACTGTTTTCTCTATGAGGTATATGAACTCATTATCTAAACATCAATGTGACCAAACTGGTTGAAGAGAACTGAAAGTATGAGAATCAATAATATTCCTTGTAAGTGTCGGAACGAGTGCCATATCATGTGTGACTGTTAAACCCGCAAATGATAATTATGCCCAAACATTAGTTCAGAAATAACACTTGAATCCTTTGATATAATTTATAAATAATTGTAATAATATATTTATTACCTTGTTTAGATATTAACATGATGTTAAGAGAGATTAGAATCAAAAGCTTCCAAAAAGATGAGAAGAAAATACGAAATGCAATGAGATACTTGATTTTTCATATAAAGATATAGAGTAGATAATGGTGAAAGATGATCAAAATAGAATATCATCACTAACGATGGATGCACCATTCACATCGTTCATCATGTAGTACCAAGCGGTTCATCGTGATAAATTGTTGGATTTAAACTAGATGTTACAATGGTTATCCCACCGACTAATGTTGTTGAAGGACTAACGTCCTCATGATGTATGCGTAAGCCTAACATATTCCTCCATGGAATCATCACTAATGGTTGAATAGCTATCGACCTAAATAACCTCAGTAGTGTTTCCCCTATGCAGTTGTGGAACCTCTTCTCCTCTCGGTAGTAGAACCCTGTGGTGCTATCTCGGTAAGAAGATACTCAATCAACAAGAAGAGAAGAACGCCCTTACAAAAAGGATTCATAGCATGAGTGATTGCACTTTTAGTGCATTTACTCTTTCTATGAATCAATACATATAACCCCAATAAATGAAATACATCAAGGAGATTATATCCCAGCAAGCTCTAATTAATCTATGCGAGATAAGAGAAATTGGGAATACAAAAAGATAGGCGATATAGGGTAGGAAAGATATAAAATAGGCAAGATTAGTAGTTCTGGTATACCAAGCAGGTGTCAATGTAGGATGGGTTCTAGAGATACTAACTATACGGACACACCAACGGGAATGGGTGTTGTGGAAGAGAAGCAACCAGAAAGTTGGAATTGAGAGAGTTGATATACATCGTGATAGGTATGGGTGGTGATATGATAGAATTTACTATCCCTTAATAGATAATATAGGTACAAATCATCAAGGTGTAATAAAAGCTGGCAAAGCCAAGCTATCAATAAAATCCTGACTGCAATTTATGGAGGTAAGATAAGAGCAACTCTCATACATGCAAAGCATTATATAAAATCAACTCTCATACACACAAAGCACTATATCTTACATAGTAGTACGCAATAAATTATATGATCACTAAATCTGAATGTCTCGTCACTTAGGTGCTTGAACACGCCATCAGTGGCTATAGGTAACTATAATTAGTGCTTCTCATTTACTTGACTTCTTTCAAGAATATTATCTTGCCTTTATTAATTGTCAAGGTCTATAAATGCATTGCAAGACACTTGTAATTTTTTTTTCAGAAGAAAAAATACTGACCTTGTTATTCATAGTGAATCAAAGGACATTAGAAATACATCTCGGCACTGGGGCACTCTCAAATATATCAAAATATGTACTCCATGATACAAATAACCATAAAACAACCTAACATAAAGACTAAGCAACTCAAACACCCAGAGGACCAAAAATATCCAAAAAGGAAGAGACAACCTATAACATGACATCTTCGAATCAAACTTGTCCAATAGTCATACATATCAAGGAGACAAAAATTGTGCAAAGAGCTGAAATCAAAGAAGGCCGCTTCTAATAACAAAAATCCCACCAAGGAAAAGGTGCATTAGAAAAGGGACATAAGGAGCCTTGCTCCTGCACCATGCTCAAAAGAGCTGAAATGTATCACTCATGACTGAAATGCCATCAAGTATTTCTAAGAAAGAACCACACCCAGGAGCCAAAGCAAGGGCTTCTTTTGATAAGCCATCTTCACGTTGATTGTGTTCTCGATATGTATGTTTGATGGATAGGATTGAAAAGCAAGATATCAAGAATCTAGTGTCCATGCACTAGTGACTCAAACAAGGAGAATCTAATGAAGCTTGGTAGTTTTACCAATTAATTGATGACGGTTGAATCTCCAAAAATATTCAGCAAAGGGATCCCCATCAATTTTTCCACTGTCAACAAAGCCCACAGTGCCATGAGTTCAGATTTTGTATTTGTGCATAGACCTCCACCCATTGCAAACTCAAAATAGTGAGACTCATTCAGAGCCAAGTAAAAACCTGCTCCGCCTTTACTGTCTATATCTACCCCATCAAATAAACCGCAAGGGTAAACCAAACTCGGGCTTGGACCCACTAACCTGTATTTTGTTTTCTTTTTTTCTACAGGATAGAGATGCATGAAATATTCAACCTAGTGAATCATACTAAGAACACAGGTTACCTTTCCCTCAAATAAACAAATATTGTGACCTCTCCATATACACCAGAATATGAAAAGAGGAAGATAGCTACACTCAGAGCGCGGTGTGTATTTTGCAAACCATCTTTCCAAGAATGTTCTGAGGGAGCAGTTCTAAGATGGGAGCTCATAGTGATATCTATAATAGAGGCTGGAATGTACTGATTTGAAGAAAGAGAAAGCAATGAACAAGTGTTGAACAAAATCCTCACCTGCATTACAGAGTGCAAAAACACCAGGCCCAATCCATCCCTTTTTCGAAAGATTTTCCCAAGTTAAAATCTTGTTCTCAATAGCCAACCAACTAAAGCATCGTATCTTCAAGGGAATTTGATAGCTCGAAATATTTCCATAAACCTTGTCACAAATTAGAATGGATAAGGATTTAACAATAAAATCATATACCAAGGCAGCTGAGACATTCCCGTCTTTTTTGTTATGTGCCCATAATAAAGAGTCTGCTATAGAATTTAGACGTATTCTGCCCTGATCCAAGCCCTTTGTGTAAGTTTCCCATGCATCTTTCCACACACCACCAATATCGGGGTCCTCTTCCGAGAACCAATATACATGGGTCCTAATCAGAGTATTTTGAGCCTGATGCAGTGTGGCAATATCATAATCTAAAAGATAATCATGTGGATCGTAAGGGAGAAAACAGTGAGATGTAGAGCCTATAATCAAATTCATACCAATAAGGATGTCCTATCCATTACCCACTTTCCAAGCCAAACATCTACCAAGCCAAGAAAGGGTATTTAGAAATCCATTCCAGAATATCGAGGAACCTCTTACATAGAAATTTTTTTACCTTAGCCATGATACCATAGATCCCTTTTTTAAGTATTTTGCAATAATAACTTGATGCCAAATTCCATTACTATGAAGGACCATCCAAAGGCTTTTAAGTCTCAAAGCAATGCTGAACCAAGACAAATTTTTAATACCCCATCCACCAGAGTCTTTGGGCCTGGAGAGGAGCTTCCAATCCACCAAGTGGTATTTGTTCTTATCCCCTCAAGAACCCCAAAGGAAAGGAAAGATCAACTTCTTGAGCCTGACCATAATAGAAATAGGTAATGGCGCTAGGGCCATCCAGTAGACAGGCATGCTTGACAAAACAACTCAGATCAGAACTAGTCTACCTCCCAGTGAGAGGCACTTATGATCCCAGTGTTTTATTCTCCTTTCAAAGTTTTGTACCAGCCAGAACCAGTATTTCACCTTATATCTAAGGGGCTTGATAAAGTATCCTATATACTTGAAGCCATCTGTAATATGTTCCATCTTATAAGGTAAGGCATGAGAGATGCTGAGTAAAGTTCCCGCCTCCATATTATTAAAGAGAAACCCATGTTTTTCCACACTGATGCACATGCTAGAAGCCTTGCCGAATGTATCCAATATTACCTCAAAAGACAACCATTCTTTGATAGTTCCAATACCAAGGAGAACAACATCGTCCACAAACAAGAGATGTGTTAATGCCAGGGAAGACAAAATTTTAATACCTCTGATCAATCCCTTTGTCTTCACCACCTTAATCAATAAGATGATTCCTTCTATAATAAATATGAACATGAGGGGAGATAAGGGGAAGCCTTTCCTTATACCCCGTTAGGTAGTGAAGAACTTTGAAGGGGTTCCATTGACCAACACGACAAAGTTTTCTGATGACAGACAACCCATAATCCAATTGACACCCTGCAGAGGTACCCCAATCTGAAGCATGATAAGTCTGAGAAAAGACCAGTTAACCCTATCAAAGGATTTTACTAAGTTGAGCTTAAGTATAAGGGCACATTTATTTTTTGTCTTGACTGAATGAAGGACCTCCTGAGTGATACCAATGGGCTCAACTATCTGCATGTTCTTGAGAAACCTGAACTGCTCCTAAGAGATAGAGATATCCAAATGAGGCTTTAACCTGAGGGAAATGATTTTTGTAATGAGCTTGTAAACCAGGTTACACAGAGAGATGGGTCTAAAATCAACAAAGGAGACAGGATTATCCTTTTTGTGAATCAGGGCAAGGAAGGTAGAGTTCATCTTTCTAGGGAGCCTTGAGCATTCCACTGCATTTAGGAAATCCACTCCAATCAAGTCAAAAACCTCGAGGAAGAATTCCACAGGACATCCATCTAGCCTAGTACTTTTGTCCTTCTTGAAAGACTTAAGGCCCCCCTCTATTTCCCCAATGGAATCTTCCTCAATAAAGTAGACATCCCCCTCTTTTGTGAGCATAGAAGGGAAAAGTTTAATAACCTTGAGCTGTGCCAGGATGTTTGATTGGTTGTCATCCTTGAAAATATGAGAGAAATTTTTGATACCCAGATCCTTCAGATCATTCTCATCTTCCACCCAGTTATCCTCATCATCTTTGAGTGCCCAAATAGCATTCTGATTCCTGCGGCCTGATGCAATGGAGTGGAAATATTTTGTGTTTGCATCACCTTGTGATGCTCAAGAAGTTCTACTCTTAAGCTGCCAATTAAGCAACTCATGAGCCAACAAATTTTTCTTTTTCAGTATGAGATCATTCAAAGTCATCTGGTCAACCTGTGAAATAATTCCCGAGGCAGTGGATGTCAGAAGAGATCTGATTTCCACATCCATCCTGATAGAGTCCTTTTCCATCACTGAGGATTTGTTCTTGGTCCAAGCCTTAACCTCAATCTTAAGCATTCTAAGATTGTGAGACAATAAACCCATGTTATCAACAGCTTCGGAGGATTGCAACACGAGCCAAGCCCTCTTAACCATTTGTGTGAAATCCTGATCCAAGAGCCAGGCCACGGGGGGTTCACTAGTGAGTAAAAGTCATATCACATCCATTCACATTGAGGGTTTGAATAATCCTAAAAACCAAAAAAATATATTGCCCCGTATTAAGGGGTCATGGGAGTTTTTAATTTGGCATAGTAATATACATATTGGGTAGGATGATGAATAACCTCCAAATTGTGGATTGAATTCATACCTCCAAATAATGGGCTCAATTCATCCCTTCAAATTGCGGTTTGGATTCATACTAGTCCTAGTTTTTGCTAAGGAATAACGCCAAAATTGTGGGCTAGTTTCATACCTCCAAATCATGGGATGGATTCATATAAGTACTTACTACTACTAAGGAATAACTTCCAAATTGTGGGACTAATTTATACCTCCAAATCATTGAACTTATGAACTTTTCTTTTTTTTTAAGGATAATTTTTTAGATTGTGGTTTAGGTGGGTATTGAGATTCAATCAAACCTTGTTGTGCAACAACCAAGAAAAGTGAGATCAATATTTCTTGGCTCACTAGAACCAAGACACGTTAAATCAATCTTTCTTGACTAATTATTTCTTTCAACCTTTTCTATTCTTCATTGTAATACCACTTGATTTAATATTTTTGAATCTTGCTTGAAAATACGTTGTTTAATATTTTATTATTCTTTGGTAGGAGGTCAAGAATAAAACATTTGATTTGTAATAAAAACATTCCTTATTAATAAAAATTGTTGAAGGAGAACACGTGGAAATAGTTGTTGAAAGAGTGTTCGATGACCCACAAGAGGGAAATGACAAGTGGCTAAGACCATCGAGTGAAAACTTGAGATGCAGGAGGCATCATCCCCAAAACTTAGGTTTGCACTCCTAGTTGAGTTACTGAAGAGCAGGGGGCTCATAAATGACCAAGTCCTAGGAAAGGTACGATTTAATAATATGTCCATGAGTAGTAGGAGGCTAGCATTGGATGGGGATTAACATCTATATCATGCAAAAGATGGCGCATTGAGATATTTTTCTCTTGTGGTTCAGCGAATAGGCTCATGGGTTTTGGAGCAAGTAATTTGGCTGTTCTGGGAGTTAGTTGGGAGGAACAACTTCTCCACTTGTGTTTTCCCAACGTTGGTGCAAGGTTCCTACTCTATTTCTTTGAATGATTTAGATGCAGTAGAATGTATATGTGAAATGTTAAATTGTTCTCAACGTATCCCAGATTGGGCATTCATACATGTGTCAATGATTGTTAGTAATGAATTGTTGTAGCAATTATTTTAGTTCTGAGTTGAATTACTTAGGTTTGACTGCCTCTGATCTGTTATACTGGAATGATTTAGAATTTATGAATCCACATATAATGGATTGAACCCTCTGTTTTGCATGGTATCAGATGTTTCTATTGTGTATTTCCTATCTATACTTGATTCTGAAATTTTACCTTAATTCTGCAATATGATTTTAGGTTGCAGAATACATTTGAAATGCTTGATTATAGTTTATATCTAATTTATTTTCAGTATGGTGGTTGAAACTATTTTGTATAGATAAAAACTACAATTTTAATTGTACAAATCCTATAAGCTTTTTAGCACAGTCGGTTAAATGTTTTAATATCATGATCAGTCGGTGGAAGCAAGGGTTGGTTGCAAACACTGGGATAAATTTTCAGATCCAATTAATTTATGGTAAGTTAACCCCAAATCAACAAGAAACTCGTTGAATCCGCACAGTTAAACTTTGATCCACAAAACTAGAAGTTTAACGGTCCAGATCTAACCTGTAGCAATATCGACAGTTCACAGAAGTGCAGAAGTCGAAAGGCGAATCTATGGAAGTTTCGAAGAGTTGAAAGGAAACCGAACTTCTGCAATTCATAGGGTTAGATGTTGACCTCCAAGTTTAGAAGATCAATGGTATGGATCTAATCCGCAAGGTATATCAATGACTGATATTAGTTGTGAAGTTTCATTAGAAAGTTCAAGTGTTTGTTTTATAAATATTTCAACTTCCGAGTTGCGTAGCGGAAGGCGGAAAGTGGGAGGTGAAAATCAGAAAGTCTAAGTGATCGTATTATGAAGTTTCTAACTTCCGAGTTCCGATGCAGAAGGCGGAAAACAGAAAGTCTAAGTGACCGTTTGATGAATTTTTCGACTTCCAAGGTCTACAACGGAAGGTGGGAAGTGGAAGGAGGAAAGCTGAAAGTTTAAGTGATCGTTTGATGAAGTTTTCGACTTCTAAGTTCTACAGTGGAAGGCGGGAAGTGGAAGCTGAAAAGCAGAAAGTTTAAGTGATTGTTTGATAAAGTTTTCGACTTTCGAGTTCCGTAGAGGAAGGTGGAAAGCGGAAGCCACAAAGAAGAAAGTTTAAGTGACCGTTTTATGAAGTTTCTGACTTCTGAGTTCCATAGCAGAAGGAGGGAAGAGAAAGCCAGAAAGCAGAAAGTTTAAGTGATCATTTGATGAAGTTTTCGATTTCTGGGTTCCGCAACAGAAGGCAGAAAGTGGAAGCCAAAAAACATAAAGTTCAAGTGATCATTTTATGAAGTTTCTGACTTCTGAGTTCTGCAGCAGAAGGAAGAAAGTGGAAGCCGAAAAGAAGAAAGTTCAAGTGATCATTTTATTAAGTTTTTGACTTCTGAGTTCCGCGGTGGAAGGCGAAAAGAGAAAGCTAGAAAGAAAAATGTTCAAATGATAGTTTTATTAAGTTTCCGACTTCCGAGTTCCACAGCGGAAGGAAAAAAGTGAAAGGTGAAAAGAAGAAAGTGCAAGTGATCGTTTCATGAATTTTTTGACTTCCGAGGTCTGCAACGGGAGGCGAAAAGCGGAAGACAGAAAAGAGGAAAGCGGAAGGCGGAAATCCAAAAGATCAAGTGATCGTTCCATGAAGTTTTCGACTTCCGAGGTCTACAAAAGGAGGCAGAAAGCGGAAGATGGAAGGGCGGAAAGTGGAAGGCAGAAAGCCAAAAGATCAAGTGATCGTTCCATGAAGTTTTTTTCGATTTCTGAGGTCCGCAGCGGGAGGCAGAAAGCGAAAGATGGAAGGGCGGAAAGTAGAAAGTCTAAAAGATTCTTTCATGAATTTTTGACTTCTAAGGTCCGTAGTGGAAGGAAAAATGTGAAAAACTCAGTTCAGTGCAGAAATGTCTATTATGGTTGTTGAATGGACCTATCAGTGGTGGAACGACTGTTACAAGGGTTTTTACACTTGAGGATGATTTATACAAGGATGAATTTGACCATTTAATATGGCTAGGGTGTCTTTTATTTGTTTTTCTGTCACGATAGTTGGGTATTTGATTAATGTGTATGCTGATATATGGATATATAATTTTTTTTTATTATTTGATTTTTGAGGTTTGTTACATTCATTAACATTTTCACATTGCCAACTACAGATAGTTTTTAGATTGAGTTATATTTGGCATATTCATAATTGTAATTTTAATTTTGATATGTAAGGCATTCGTCTTAATATTCTATTGAAACTGACATGAACATAGGTACAAATCTAAATCCTTATTTACATACCCTATGTGTTATCATTACCGTGAAATGGTATCATATAACTTTCACCATTTGTGTATATTTATAACTATTGCATTCTTGACACTTAACAAAGGAGATTTTCCCTCTCCTGTAAAGATAAAAAAAACTAGGTAAAATTAACAAAGGAGATTTTCCCTCTCCTGTAAAGATAAAAAAAACTAGGTATAACTGAAGAAAATGTAACTTAATGTTGTCAATTCCCTTGATTACAAGAATAAATGTAGAGGAAGTGAAATAAATTCATTACATCTCGTGAATGACCGAAATCTATGTTCATTTGGGTTCAAACATCAATGATGTTTGTTTTTATAGGAAGGTAGGGAATTCCATCCATGAAAGGGTTTCAATTTTGCATTTTCAAGGAGTTTAATTTATTAAGATTGTAGAAAACATGAGATCTCTATGGCTATACTTGTATTTACGTTATATAAAATTGGTAGGTTGGCAAGCTGTGGTGTGAAACATCTACAATTCTCATCTTTTCTAAGCATTGCACTAACTATTGGACGATCAATCTTTTACTGTATTTGTTACATTGATCTCTTGACTCAGTTGTATTTTATGCATTTTTCCTTCCTCATGACTCTTTCATTGGGTCTTTCACTATCCAACACTACAACTTGATTGATCACCCCTACAATCGTTATGGGATATTTATTAGCATTATACTATTATTTTATTTAGCATCGTGTTTGCTTATACTAAGATGTGTTAGGGATCTTGTTTGTTACAACTGGATAATATGATATAAATGGGGTATTGAAAATGGGTTGATAAAAATTGATACTTACAATATCTAGTGAAACTAGGGGTTTTCTTGATTGGAAAGGTATATTAGGAGGGGTGTTCAACAATACAATTTTAAGAGGCATTTTCCAATATTTAGTGAAATTAGGAATATTCTTTAATATCCTATGAATGGTCGTGATATGTAACAATTTCACTAAGTGAACCCCCCATGAGCCAAGCCCGGTTCTATGCAGAGTGAGAACCAGAGAAGTTGAGATCAGGAACCGATCGAGCCTTTTACTGATCCCTTCATCCCTAGTCCTACCATTTCTCCAAGTAGGTCCTGTCTTTGGATGACACTTGTAATTTGTGCTTGACTAGGTGTAGGTGTCATAATGACCTAAGGGAAAAGGAAAGCTTATGCAATGTTGATTTGAAAACCATATAGGATTTTCTAAATTTAGTTTGATGTCTTCTACACGATTATGGAACTTCACAGTCATCGATGGTTAGTTGATGCCTTCTATGCTCTTAAGAGTCTAGCGTTTGTGAATAAACAATGAATTCTCCTTTAATGAACGCAGATTTGCTTATCTTTCTTGAGCAATAAAAGAATAAAGTAATAACGAATGAATGGGTAGGAAAACTGACTAATGTATTACAACCGATGGATTTTCCAAAGCAAGTATAGAGTAGCAATGCGCCTAGAATTTATACTAGATATTGGGACTAACAAAATCTTGGTCTAGAACAATTAAATGTCGTATATAATTAAAATCGCCTAGACAACTGAATAAAAAAAATCTCTGATGTTTATGGGCGTGGGCGTGAGTAAATGCATGCTAAAACCAAAACGAGAAAATCGTCTTCAAAATATTTGGCATAAATGAGAATGGAAATAGAAGTGGTGGGATAAAACTAATTACGTCAATGAATGATTGGTCAGAACTTCGACTTCTATTCAAAGTTGGATATGATACTCTAAACTTCATCCATGAAAAGTCCTCAAATTCTTGAAGTTCACAATCAAAATATTTTAATTTAACAATCTTAGAAACCGAAGCACCTTCATGGAAAGTGAGAGGACATGATGCATAGAAATTTGTCAAATAATTTTATTTGCTTAGTAATCTAATTCAAAATCATGGTAAGATTATATTAAAATTATATATATTAAAATTCATGGTAAGAATTAATTTATTGTCTTGAAAATAGTTTATATATTAAGTAAAATTTAAATTTAGTATCTCTCAATTTCGAAATTGTGTGGTGAAAATGATATTGAACGGCAATATAATTAATAAAAAGTATTATAAGATTTGGTTTATTTTATTGAAAATAGTTTATTACTATGATTTGGTGGAGTGGTGTTTATTGGACATAATATAGATAATTAAAACTGATAAATTTCTAAATATATTTATATCACATTTTTATGAATCTTTTATTAAAGGGAAAATAAATTCAAAGATTATAAAGTGGTTATTAAAAAAAGTTACCTCATTATTTGTGTGAACATCAACATTGGATTTACAAAACAATTATAAATTTCACAATCAAATATAATCGAAGCGAAAAGAACTTTTAACAATTAATATGAAATCAAATACTTTCAAGAAACAATTGATGCTTTTAATTGTATGTCTCAATTAACTAATATTGTATGTCTCAATTAACTAATACAAATATTTTTAGCAAAGAAGTTACATAATCGTTGGTTTAACTTCTTATCAAATGAAAGATTATATATATATATATATATAATGTCACATGACGTTATTACGAAGTCATACTCAAAAATAATATATTTAGAAGATTGAGAATTAAATGAAAGGAAATTTAAAATTTGTACAACATTATGTAAGAAATATTCAAAAGATTGATTGATAGTGAAATGCCAGGAGGATTTGAATGTATGAAGGATATGTAGTAGTATGGTTAGGATTTGAATGTATGAAGGATATGTAGTAGTATGGCTATTAGATTGAAGTTATGACCACAAATCAACTATGACATAAGAATATAATAACGCTATGATGAGATTTAATGAGTTGTGTGACCTTAAAATTTTGAAGAAGTTAATAAGTGGCTCGTGTCCAACCCCAATAATTCAATCTTACATATATATATATATATGAACATGATCTACACAAAATGCATTGTGGTCTGCATATTTTTTTGTTAATTTATTTCTCAATATACAATTATTTATTATTTTTCGAAAGTGACCACATATGATTTCAACATCATTTTATACACATGTGTGTCCATCCCAGCTTTTTTTCACTGTTTTCAAAAATTGAAAAACTAAATATACTCTTTTGAAGAGGACACGTCGATGTGTGGGTTGTGTATTTTTAAGAAAATTTTGGATGTATATATTTTACCTTACGGATTTTTCTTTGAGCTGCTTCGAAGTTGTTGTCTGGTTTTTTAAGTGTAAGTTAGAACTAATTAAAAAAAAACCCATATGAATGCCAAAATGCATGCATGATATCTCAATGGATAGAGGATTCAGTGACGAATCTATCGGTATGAACTCCGCTCAGTTGTGTGTCATGAATGGTAGGGTTTACACCCTTAGAAGACATAGAGAAACATTGATTTTCCTGTAAGAGGGATAATTCTCTTTTTTTCAGGCCCTCGTTCGAGGTATGAAGCTCGATCGAGGTATTTAAATACCTTGATCGAGCTACTGTTAAACAATCAAAAAAAGATTTGTACATGACTACCAAGGTTTAGATGCATGCTCACCACATTTATATTTAGTACAAAAAATTGAGGAGATAAATCCTAGATCCCTGATTCTCAACATCTTGTGGACACTAACTACCATAATCTTGTTGATGTAATTGTAACTTCGGAATGTATTTCACTTGTATTTCTTATCTATTGTAACCCGATGTTTATTCTGGGATGTTATCATGTTATGTCATGCCCCAATGTTCCGATCAGGAGAATCAATAATGTAAACAAGTCATGTCAAGTCATTGTGGGTAACCCTCCTATTGTCTAAGGGTTAAAGTCCTCGTAGTTCCGGGGCACTAGAGTTATTAGACTCTCCTAGTAGAGGTCAGACCTAGTAGGGTTTTAGTCATGCCAGGATTAGTATAAATAGAGAGTTGGACTCTCTATTTAGCACACATCACAAATACACTCAAGTGTAGCGCATAGTTGAGGAAGAAGAAGACACTGGGACTAGACAAGAAGAAGGTTACTGCTGTTGGGAGAGCATCTTACTGTTTTTTGGTTTTACCTTTTATGCTGATTCTATCTCTAAGGAAGTTGCGGGGTTTTCTCCATTTATGGTTTCCTAGAGGAAAAACACTGTGTTCATTGTCTCTTATGTTTGATTGCTGTACTTGTTGTTCTCTCAGTTAAAGATCCTAACATAATGCTAGGTTGAATGTTGAAAAACTAACATGGTATCAGAGCTAACCTGAGAAGAAGACACTGTGTAGCTGCGGGAACTAGGGCTTCCTACTTTGTGGATCTCTCTCTACATATTTTCAGCAAAAGTAAGGTGGAATAACTCTCCTCCTTAGGGCACATTTTTCTATTGAAGCAGAATCCAATTCTGAGGTTTTTCAGTTTTGAACCCGACACTGCTGCCGAAAATTAGGGCTTTTCACAGAAGAGGGATTTTTCAGTGAGCCCGTGCTTGGATTGATCTCCTCCCTAAAATCAAAGTTAGGGATAAATTTCAAGGCATTTGGTTGGTCAAAACTCCAGAAAAGCAAAACCCCAATTTGCTCTTGAACCAGCTCTGCAGGATTTCAGCTCAAAATTCAGATCCGACATATTGACTTGGTAAGATCTAAAATCTTTTGTATTTCCATTTGAGGTTCTCAGTTAAGATGTCTAATCATACCAAGCTTGATGAAAAGCTTGAGGGAGCTGATAACTTCTGAGCTTGGAAGTATAGGATCTCCCTGGTCCTGGAAGAGAATGAGTTAGACTCCTACATCCATGAGGAGGTTCCAGTTCCAGAGGGAGATGAGGCTAAGGCCTTGCATAAGAAGAAGCTGGTTATGGAAAAGAGAATCATTCCTGATTCTATCAAGGATCATCTCATACCACATGTGTCCTCCCTAAAGACACCTAAAGCTATGTTTGATGCCCTAACCAAATTGTTTGAAGGGAAGAACATAAACTAGAAGATGACTTTGAGAAACCAACTGAAGAATGTGAATATTTAGAATGCAGAAACAATCCAGTCTTAATTCACAAGAGTTTCTCAGATCAAGGAACAACTAGAAGCAGTTGATGAAGAAGTGGAAAATGCAGAGATTGTGATGACTACCTTGAATGGCCTTCTTAGGTCATGGGATTCTTTCATCCAAGGAATCCGTGCTAGAAATAAGTTAGTCAAGTTCAACAGACCATGGGAAGAGTGTTCTCAAGAAGAAGCTCAGATAGCAGCTTGAGAAGAAAAGATGGGAAGTGAAGATCAAGTTCTCATGGTACACTCCAAGTCAACCAAAAGAAGATCTCATCACCATAGAGGTAAGTCCTATCACAAAAAGGATTTATCTAGAGTCATATGTTATACATGTGATGAAGTAGGACATTATGCAAAGAATTTTCCTAAGAAACCAAAGCTAACAAAAAAGAGCAACAAAAGAAGACATCATGCTCATGCTGCAGAGGATGATGAACCATCCAAGAAGAGAACCAGACATGAAAGTGAAGATTCTTCAAGCAAGGATGAATATGTTTTGATCTCTGATCTCATAGGAAACATTACTCATGGAAGCAATGATTGGCTCATAGATAGCGGGGCTTCCAAACATATGACAGGATTCAAGGAATCCTTTGTAAGACTGTCAGAACATGAATCACCTCATAAGGTGAATCTAGGAGATGACTACCAATATCCAATACAAGGCAGTGGGGAATCTTCCTATAAACTAGACTCTGGAAAGTCTCTAACAATGAAGGAAGTATTGTTTGTGCCAGTACTCAAGAAGAACCTCCTCTCCATATCGGCATTAGATGCAAAAGGAATGCGGGTTGCATTCATAGATGGTCAAGTCATCATGTGACCAAAAGGAAAGACTATTGATGATGCAATAGTGATTGGTGAACAAGAAGGAGGTTTGTACAAATTAAAGGGTAATCCAGAACAAGCCTTGGTCCATGACATAGTAGAGCCAAGTGAACTTTGGCATAGAAGGCTTGCACATGTGCATTATAGAGCACTACCTATTGCAAGAAAAGATGTTGAAGGTCTTCCAAAAATCCAAGCAAAACATTATGGGGTCTGCAAAGGATGTGCGAAAGGAAAGAATACAAAGAAGACATTTCCAAGCAGGGAAAGCAAAGCAAAAGGAATCTTGGAAATTATCCACTCCGATGTATGCGGTCCTATGTCATCAAACTCACTAAGTGGGTATGCATATTATGTTTCCTTTATTGATGATTTTTCTAGGAAGACATGGGTTTACTTCATGAAGAACAAAGACGAAGTATTCAGCAAGTTCAAGGAATTCAAAGCCTTGATCGAGAATCACACTGAAAAGAAATCACACTGAAAAGAAGATCAAGACTTTTCGATCAGATAATGGTAGAGAATTCACTTCAAATGAATTCAAAGAGCTATGCAAATAATCAGGGATTAAGAGGGAGTTGTCCACTCCTTATAATCGACAACAGAATGGGATTACAGAAAGGAATAATAGAACTATCATGGAAGTTGCAAGAACAATGCTTCATGATCAAGACCTTCCTATGCATCTTTGGGCAAAAGCTGCCTGAACATTGGTGTATGTACAGAACCGTACTCCACATAGAGTACTCGAGAACAAGACTCCTGAAGAAGTCTTCTCCAGCAAGAAACAAGAAGTCAACCATCTCAAAATATTCGGCTGTCCAGTGTACATACACATTCCAAAAGAGAAGAGGACTAAATTAGATCCTTCAGGAAAGAAGGGTACATTTGTGGGATACTCTGAAAGATCTAAGGCTTATAGAATATACTTCCCAGGATTCAAGAAGATTGACATCAGTAGGGATGTGACATTTGATGAAGATACAACTTACAACAAATCCAGAAAGAAACCTGCTGAAGAATCCGAAGAAGCAGAAGCACCTAGAGTTCATGATACAACCATGAATGAAGAAGATCGTGAATTTGAAGAACCACAAAGACATGTAGATCCACCTCTGGAGAAGAATCCTCATAAGAGGAAACCTGCTTGGTTATGAAAACTTATCCAAGGTGCAGAAAGATATGGGGCTTCTAAAGAGAATCATAGAGAAAGGAAGAGGACCAGATCCTGCTATGGGCATGTAGCTTTACTATGTGATTTCATTGATAAAGAACCTTCCAGTTATGAAGAAGAGACAGAATGGAAAGAATGGAAGGATATTATGATCAAAGAATACTAATCGATCATGAAGAATGTGTTGCAGCTGCAACTTTTTTTTCCAAAAATTCAAAAAATTTTAGGACCCTCCTTTTGCTTATATTGGTTTGATTTTCTTCTTTGATTTGATTTAATGATTCTTCAGAAAGACTTTCCCTAATGCCTGAAATGATCCACCACTTGTTTAAGTTTATCTTTTCCTTTGAATGCATTTTCAAGTTTGTGAGTTGGAAGTTTATTTGCTTGTGCTCTGCCGTTGCGGAGAAATAATAAGATTTAGCTTCAATATTTTTCTCCGATGCATTTTGTTTCAATCGGATAACTTTTAATTGTACGTCGAAACATCTTGTTACTACATTCTCCATAGTTGCGGACAGCAGACTACGAAGCCCCCTGATTATTGGTTGACTTTTCAAACCTCGCTTTGTTATTTCGTCGATCCCTAAATTTTGGGCTTCCGCCGTTGCGGCTGCAGAAATCACTATCTTTCCGGTCATTTAGTTGATTTCTCCTCTGATTTAGATCTTGCCTATTGTGAAATGTTTGTCCTTTATGATTCCGCCGTTGCGGCTCCTTATTCCGCTATCGCTCCAACATTTAATCTGGCGAGCTCCGACGCGTTATTATTTTCTCCCGGGTGTCTCGGTGGCTATCTTAGTTGTTTTACCACCTGACATTGCGAGAAGAGATGTCCTTGTGACCTCTGATCCTTTTGTTTCCGTCATCCGATATTTTCCCCACCACTTATGGTTGACCATATATATATATATATATGGGGTTGAGCATTTTGATTATTCTATTGCCATTTTGACTATCGTGCACTGTCGTTTTCGTTTGTTGTCGTTCGCTCGAGCTCGCCAGGCCCCCCGTTGTTGGTGTACCCTTGTTTCTAGGTGGCTCAACCATGGAATCTTGACAGTACTCTTCCCGCCGGTCGTGCAGCAGTGCCAGGTAGGCTCTCGTGCGTTATCCCCTTCCGTTCAAACGTTTTGATGATTTCTCCACGGTTAGGTTTTTTTCATGACCATTTTCCTATGGTCCCCGTCGTTTACATGCATATATAGTGGGGGGGGGGGCTTGTAGCGTAACTGTCAGTGGGGAGTTTTTTGTGGCCCACGGGGTAGTTTTCCCCCCACGACTGTTATGTTTTTCGACCCTGCGCTTGGTGGTTGGGGAGATTAGTGCAGACAACCGTTACACTGCCTGCACCTGTCTGCCCCATTTAATGATAGGTTGATGGGGGAAGGTTTTTCATGCCCTCCCTATGAATTTTGGACTGGTTCCCCCTCTCTGTTTCCCATATCCTTCAAACCAAAGCCACGTTTTCACCATGTTGTTTCAAGCGACCCGGTTCACGGTCGGTTTCGAACCTGAGCCGGTTGGGGGTTGTATATTGCCGCACAGATTTATATTGACCATAGATTGCACAGGTAGTGTTTTTCCTAAAAACCACACCGTAGAAAACTTGAATTAGTTCCCCTGTCATTCCATGCAGCGCGATGATCATGGCGCCCATAGAGAGCCCGAGGTCTCTTCACTTTAATGTAGATTTTGTTTCCCACTCGAGATTTGTTGATGGAACCATGTTCAAAGTTAGACAGAAGTATTAGCCTGCACATATGTGATTCATTTAATTAATTTCCTTCATGAAAAATACATATGAGGTAAAACACTGCACATTGTTGTCTCAATCTTTGCAACGTATCCAAAAATGGCCCAATGATTATAATTTCATATATGACAGGAAGATTCCAAACTCAAAATGTCGAAGCGACAAAAGAAGAAGGTCCCTGTAGTCGAAGAGGATCCCAACGTGGAAGTTATCACCAAAACCAAATATATCTATGAGGACACCAAGTGCATAACTGGTGTAGAGCCTGAATACCAGTGGGGGGATATCTATAGGTTGATCACGCGCAGAGAGGTGCCTGATATAGGCTTTGAGGAAGAAGGCATATATGAAAATATAGAAAGGTCTTCACTGATGAAGATTGCTACAAGACCAGAGCTCTTCCCATGCTCTGAAGTGATTAGTTGGATTCTGCCCTGGGCAGATGTAACCACTATGATCCTTGAGAATGTTGACAAACAAGGCTATGCTACCTATAGCCCAGGATATGTAGCCATGGCCTACCACCTGCCAGAAGCACAAATATTTTTGTCAAACGATTGGTTGAGAAACATCAGAATGGACCTTATTGAGACCCTCAAAAGAATGTTGTTGCCTGGAAGAAACTTTAGAACCAGGCCGACGGGAGAATATGACACAGTGAGCTTAAGGACCCCATACAAGTTCATCGCCTTAATGCTGAACAGAACTTTTGGAAGAGCAAATGGCAAAAGCTTCAAATTGGAGTGGATGCCAATTATTTTTTATGTTGCGACCCAGGGGATCATTTTCAACTAGGCCAACATAGTGTCAAATAGTCTTTCAGCCTGTATGGCCTCAGCTTTGGGAGGAGTGTCCCAAAAGAGGTCAGAATTTTACATGAGTTCCATACTCATTGATTGTATACTGTGCAATCAACCTTTCCCCAGCCTAAGGTGCATCTGGGACAAGGAGAGGATGCTTGTTTACTCTACATAGAAGCCACTGTGGGCTCGCAAGTACCACAGTCATTACCGGGAGGTTTGCGAACATTTTATCATGCCATTGTATACTCTCATTTTCCTGAAAGAATGTGACTGCATGTCAGAAGAGGCATTGCAGGTAATTGAAGAATATGCGGATTATTACCTTACTAAGGATGGGCTCTACTTCAGAATGTTTGGAGGCTTCAGAGAGCCCTCCCTACTACCCAAATATGCCATAGACTACATCATTCATAAAGAGGCAGTTAGGAAATTCTTCCTGGATGGCATAGGAAGATTTTTATTTGAGCATAAGAAGGCTGCCTATCCCCCTTTCCCTTTCAAGTTAGGGAGTTATAAGTTTACCAGAGTGAAGAAAGTAGATGAATTTGTGGAAGAGTTAGAAAAGTTTCATTTTGGTGAGATGCCCTTCCATAGGAATGACTCCCGCAACAAAGTAGCTGAACACTGCAAAGAGGCCAATGTTCATTTCAAATAAACTCACCATTGGGACAGAGAAGAGTCCGTCTTCCACAGTGCATTGAACATGATAGCATTGAGGAAAATGTTCAAAAATAAGATCACCACCAAAGGTGGGAAGGGGTAGGATGAATAAGAAAAAGCCGATGAAGAAGCCAGGAAAAGAAATGAAGAAGCCCATAGGTTAGCCCAAGAAGCTGAAGGGTGGTTGAAGGGAGAAGAAGAAGAGAAAAGAAGAGCCGCACAAGAGGCAGCCAAAAAAGCAGAAGAAGATGCAAGAAGTGAAGAAGAAGATAGGAAAAGGAAGCTTGATGAGGAGCTTCAGAAACAAGAGGCAGAGAGGATGAAGCAGACCCAGACAGCGACATGACAGTCAACCTCTGACACGGCTGACATTCAAACCCAAGATGTGGAGAACCCCGAGGTTAAGGACCCATAAGTACCGACTGTCAGCATACCTGGACAGTTTATGGCCCCCACACTTAAACTGGTCGCCTTTGTACAGAAGATAGGGGAAGAAATCCCTGATTTTAATACTGTCTTCTATGGCAAGGAAAGAAAGAGGATAGTGAAGAGAACTGAAAAGAAGGTTGAAACAGGAGGTCTGTTTGGGAAGATGATAACTGATACGACCATTGTATATGGAACAAACCGAGATCCCAGATTCACTATTAGAGCAGGAGCTGCATTGATCCACGCTTCGGAGGATAATGTAGACAAAATAATGACAAATATGGAGCAATCTAAAAAGTCTTCTTCTCAGCTGAAAGACACATTAAGAAAGGAGAGAGAAGAAAACAGTAAGTTGAAGAGAAAATTTGAATACGTGCAAAAGGAGGTAAAGTATTCAAAGGCTGAACTGCAGGTTCTCCAAGCAGAGAGAAGATCTATGGAGACCGCACAAGAGTGTCTGGAGAAAATGCAGCAAGAGTATCAAGAGTTAAGGGCGGAGAAGGAACAATTGTTGGGAAAGATAGAAGACTTAGAGCTGCAAAAGACCACCTTGGAGGCAAGTGAGAAGCAAGCTCAAGAACAAGAGACAAAACTTCAAGAGCATATTTCTTCTCTAACAACAGCTTTAGAGGAAGCAAGAGAGCAGCAGGTTAACCTCCAACCTTTTAAGGAACATGTGCTGGCACAAAAGGCCAAGATGCTTCAGCTGTAGACTGCCATATAAGAGGAGAGATGCAAAGTTTTGCAAGTAGATGGTCGATTAGAGGAGATTCTAGAGACCTCCTCATATTTTGTTGATAGATCTCAGGACATCCTGGAAGTCCTGACAGCAAGGATGGTGAGACTAGAGAATGATGAAGAAACTCTTGGAGAGTTTCCCTTGAAAGATAAACAGGCCCTTAAGCAGGATTACGACTTATTAGAGTTTGCTATCAACACAGCCGAGGAATTCAAAAAGGCTATTAGAAAGACGAAAGGGGCATGCACAGAGTTCTTCAGAAGACTCCTGATTACCTATAACCGATGCCAAGTAGAAGCTGAGCAGAGAATAGTTGCTTTTCCGGACCACAACTCATTTGCGGAAATTTTGCAGAAAAGGTATCAAGAGGAGGAAGCAAAAATACAACACATCAAAGCTCTTGACGACCAGATCTTAAGGAATGAAGGAGATCACTCCGCAGTTAGTGTGCAGCTATTAGAAGATCAACTTCGTTTGAGTGCAGCCAGAATTGAAGCCATCAAGAACCAGGCTGTGAAATTTGAGATAAACATTCATTTTTTGGAACCTTCTGAGTTTAAAGGCATCGCCTCAGAGGCTTTAGCTTGGAATAAATTTCTAAGTGCTCAAGTGGGGCCCTCCTCATGAATGATTGTTCACTTTTGTAATATGTAACAATTTTGTAAACACTTAATGAGAGTGAAATTTTGGGAGGTGAAGGGTTGGGAAGCCCAAGGGTTATTTGTGGGCAGCCCAATAGTCTCATTCTTTTTGTATAAATATAGAGGACTTATAAGAACAAGGGGATTTTTTCCCAGCTAGACAAAAAAGAAGTATTGTAAGAAGAACTACTATTTTTTGCAATAAAGAATTATTGTTTGCCTATCGGAGAAAGTTTGGTGGAATGTTCAAATGTTATGCTATGGATTGGTGAAAGATGAACTATTTCTTTTTTCTAGCTTTTTGTCCATTAACTGTGAGATCGTTCTAACTCTTAGAGCCTATTTTCTTGTTTGAATGATTTCTGGTTTATTCTATGAAATTACCACCATGAGTAATGAATGCTGTCCATAAACAATTGGCTATCTGATTGTCTAAATATCTTTAATGGTCCATGTGTTGTGGGAAGGAATATTAGCTATATGTAATTTCTCTTTATAATGCATGCACAATATACATTACTCATTAATCAATTGCATTTTGGCTCCCTGGGGATAGGTAGATAGTTAATTTTACTCTATTACTACATATGTGATTTAGATGCTTGTGAGTTGTAAGACGAGAGGTAAGAACCTGTGCATCACTTTGTGACTACTCCTTGCATCCTTTATCACCCTACATTGTTAATTAGACACGTGCATATCATATCTTAAGTAAAAAATACAAAAACATATACGGTGGACTGGGCCGCAACCGGTAAACCATTTTAGTTTTGTTACTTGACCTACGGTGGACCAGGCCGCAACCGGTAAACCCTTTTAGTTTTGTTACTTGACCTACGGTATCCAGACCGCAAACCGGATGGATTCCCTACACCAAACAGTCACGAGATAGTTGGGAATGTTGACTGGGGAGAATCCCTTGCTGTTGTTGCCTGTGAATTTCCAGGCCTCAACAGAATGATGTTTGGGATGTTGTCCCAAGACCAGAAGGGAAGTCAGTTGTAACTTCCAAATGGATCTACAAGATCAAGCATGCTGCAGATGGTAGCATTGAAA